>CAIGQQ010039592.1:1230217-1285771 GCA_903798035.1 Danio albolineatus | reverse complement strand
AAAAAAAAGGGTTGTAATATTCTACATGCAATGATCTTGCGCAGAAAAGCTTTTACACACCAGCAGACAATCACTCATTTATTGTGTGACCTGGATTTGGATATTTCCCTCTATATTCATGTATTAGCCACTGCTGATTCAAAGCTCCCTAAACAGAGGCGAAATATGTGCTAGATGAGTTTTGGGAGGATGTAATTCGGCACATATTGTTTCTGCAGTAGTTTGTAGTTTGTTTTGAAGCTGGTTTGATCTTCACAGATAATCAGGTTCTGACTAAACACCAGAGCATCGCTGTCATCATTCAGCCCCAAGCTTTCCTTTGCTATCACACTCACCGCAGCTGCTGCAAGACAGCAATATGCCCTCAAATGTAGGAGCTGGTTTTTAATCATCGTGCAGGGCCTAAAGGCAATTGAACACATTTTCTATTTTTATATGCATTATTGCTCTTCAGAAATGTGCCTCCTCTTTCTGATGCTGCATAAATCTTGAGACTGGATGTTGTAGACCTGCTCCAGTGCAAAAGAAACATCAATATAACGGAAGACATAATGCAATATATTGCATAACATTTCCAGATATGGGAAATTAATGTTTATCTATTTTTGATATGTCTATTAAAACTCTATATTACATTATTTGTCTTTCATGAACACCAGGGAAAGTAAAGAAACTAAAACAAAGTAAGCTTCAAGTAGCAAAACTCAAGTTGAAATGCTATAAATGGTGACTAAAAATAAACAAAATATATTTAAACAAACATGAACTTTATTTCAAATACAGCTACAAAATTATTTGAAAAAGGTCATGACAACAAATGTTTTTGATTCTTTAACTTATTTTAATACTTTAATCAGGTTTCAACTCTTTTTTTAAGTTATACAAAGTTTAACTTAATATTTTTATTCAGTTTGATTGTTGTAAGTTGAGATGACAAAGTTTTTTTAATTCAACAAAAAATTTAAGGCAGCAAGATTTTTTTTACGGAAACAGAAACATTTATTTTTATATGTATATTTTTTCTAAGTTTATGTATGTAAGCTACTAGAATATTAGATACAAGGATTTAAACAAAGGGGCGCCACGGTCGCTTAGTGAGTACACATTCGCCTCACAGCAAGAAGGTCGCTGATTCGAGCCTCGGTTGGGTCAGTTGGCATTTCTGTGTGGAGTTTGCATGTTTTCCCCGTGTTTGCGTGGGTTTCCTCCCAGTGCTCCGGTTTCCCCCACAGTCCAAAGACATGCGGTATAGGTGAATTGGGTAAGCTAAATCGTCTGTAGCGTATGTGTGTGAATGAGTGTGTATGGATGTTTCCCAGAGATGGGTTGCGGCTGGAAGGGCATCTGCTGCGTAAAACAAATGCTGGATAAGTTGGGGGTTGATTCCGCTGTGGCGACCCCGGATTAATAAAGGGACTAAGCCGAAAAGAAAATGAATGAATGAATGAATATTTTCAATACAGTAACTATTTTGATACACTGATTGCTCAAATAAATATAACACATGACCCTGTTCATCACACAAGGAAGAATCAAAGAATACTCAATTTAAAGATGTACCAGATAAACCTGATTTTCAATTCTCAGGAGCCTGAACACAAATGTTGTAAACGGCAGCTACACCTTCAACCATTGTGGACGGTGATAAAGTGTGTGCGTTCAACCAGAGAAAGAGGAAGAGGCAGCCTTATCATGGGGAAACTCGCACGTGTGGGTCTGCAGGGGCTGTTGTGTTAAAGGGCAGGGATATAATTCACAACACACAATGCAAAGAGCGGAGGCCTGCGACCCTCAGCTGCAGGAGGACAGTATCTCAGGGCCACAGTTAGGAAGGACATATCAAAATAACAGCAGTTTCCTAACCGGGTGTGATTTTAGTAGACATGATGAAGCTCAAATAGCTGAGCATGTAAAATATAGATTCAATCATTCATTCATTTTCCTTCGGCTTAGTCCCTTTATTCATCACAACAGAATGAACCGTCAACTTATCCAGCATATGTTTTACACAGCGGATGCCCTTCCAGCTGCAACCCAGTACTGGGAAACTTCCTACTACCAACTGATGAACCAGTGACCTTCTTGCTGGGAGGCGACAGTGCTAACCACTGAGCTGCCGTGTCGCATTCATTCACTCATTTTCAATGCACAATGAAAAGCTTAAATGTACAATGCTAGCATGTTTTTAACATGTTTTGGCACGTTTCTATACTGAATAAGTTTGAAACTAGAATTTTAATAGCATATTTCTATCATGCATTAACAAATGCAAGTTGCTAACATTTATATAAATTCAGAAGAATTTTTTTGCCCCCAAAGTGAATAACAATAGAAAAGTTAGCCATGCTGCCACATATTTTGAGGTGTTTTTATAAGGGTGTAAATTGTCTGCAGGTGTCTGTGTAATCAGCATCAGGTGTGAGGTGCAAAGGATTGTGGGATATGAAGTCCAGTTGAGTGACAGAGGGATAGAGTGCCCTCTAGTGTGTCTGATGGACACTATAGCTGGTGACTAAATAGATGTTAACATACAAGAAGGAGCAGTGGATGGGGAATGTGGGGGAGGGGAGGTGATGATTTATGGATAGACAAACAAACAATCATTCAATCATTCATTCATTCATTCTCTTTTTTAATCTGGGGTCGCCTCAGTGGAATGAACCACCAGCTTATCCAGCATATGTTTTACGCCCCTCCAGCTGCAACCCATCTCTGGGAAACATCCATACACACTCATTTACACACGTACACTAGGGCCAATTTAGCCTACCCAATTCACCTGTACCACGTCTTTGGACCTGTGGGGGAAACCAGAGCACCTGGAGGAAACCCACGAGACCAAAGGGAGAACATGCAAACTCCACACAGAAATGCCAACTGACCCAGCTCGAACCAGCGACCTTCTTGCTGTGAGGCAATCGTGCTACCCACTACGCCACCGTGGCGCCCAACAAACAAACAAACAAATAAACAAATAAATAAATAAACATTATAATGGCCAATATATAAACATTTATGGTAAATATATTTAGGAACTTTGGCTCAATAAAATCAATATATTTTTGAAAATACTTTTAATTTTAACCAAAACATTAGTTTAGGTTACACCAAAACATATTTGAAAATTTACAGCTTTGAGTGAGAGTGACTGAGGTGCTTTTATATGGGTGTAAATTGGCTGCAGGTGTCTGTGTAATCAGCATCAGGTGTGAGGTGCAGAAGATTCTGGGAAATGAAGTGCAGCTGAGTGACAGAGGTGTAGAGTGTCCTCTAGTGTGTTTGATGGTTCTCATCATATTTTTTTAAAATTCATAATATTACTTTAAACAGTAGAAATTAGTGATGGGCAAAGCGAGGCTTCATGAAACACTATAGCAGTTGAAGCAAATGTGTCGAAGCTTCGAAACGTTTCGAAACCCCGCTCTACGGTGACACCTAGTGGTCATTTTCTGTGTATTTCACTTGAACAGCTTCAGACAGAAACAGTTGAGGAAATTGAGGTATTAAACCCCACTTTGTGGGATTGAACCCCAAGTCATGTAGTGGGGTGGTTAGGGTTCCTTCCTTCCATGCAGGCATAGTGGGTTCGAATCCAGATGAATTCTGCTGTTTTGAAATGCTTTAATATCAGTTGGAATTGTTCTTGTATCGTTTTGTTTCAACATCGGTCTGACATCCGAATAAACACTTTGTGAATAAATATGTCTTGTTTTGGTCATAAAACAGGGTTGTTGCTAGATCAGATACAGTTGTGGCCGAAAGTTAACAAGAATTATTTATATTATTCATTAAATTTCCAATTTATTGTGTTTTATTGGCCAAACCCTAAATCCAACCATCACAGTACTGTAAAAATATTAATTATTGTTGTACAGTGTTACAGAAATGGCGCTAAATTGATGGCGTATCTGTAGCTGTATCCTGCCTAGACTACACCAAAACAGTAACATGATTAAAATACATAAAATCATGATGTCTGAGTATTTGTACAAGTCGGGATTCGAACCTAAAGTTATTTGAAGCAAAATAATAACGTGCACACACGCACGGTCCACTAGGCTATTCAAGACAGAAGTGTTATCCGACCCTGTCAGTAAAAAGCAGAATCGCCAGGTCTCGAAACGCTTCTGAACTGATCGATGCTTTGAATCGCTTTAGTCACGTGACCAGGGGTTTCGAAACACTTAGTCACGTGATTTGGTGTTTCGAAACACTTTAGTCACGTGACCTGGGTGTTTCGGCTCATGCTTCGGTGCCGTGTTTCGAAACACTTTCGCTTCGGGATCTCGACACTGTGTCGAAACGTCAGTTTCATGTCAGCCATCCCTAGTAGAAATCTGACTGTCGTAATTCTGTTTTTCTTATGGGGAAAACAGGCTTCCTTATGTTTTAGATTTATAGTAAACCCAACGAATAAGTAATTAACACAATTACCAGATTAAATGCTTTGGATCAACATTAATGATTTTAACAGTATAAAAAGAATAATAAGTTTTGTTTAACAGAAAGTTGGCAAGAATTTTTACTAAAGTATAACTAGATATATTTTACACCTAATTTATTTTTCGTTATTGATGTTCAAACAGCACCAGCAGATATACTGTATAAACTGTATACTCTTGGATGAAATAAAGTGAGAGTAACTATTGAGTGCATGCAGTTTCTGTGCTGATAAGACCATGAGGCTTAAGCATGGGCCTTAGAGGTGTAGTTCACTCACAACTTTGCTTTTTCTGTTGAACACAAAAAAAGATATTTTGAAAAATGTTAGAAACCTGTAACCACTGACTTTCACAAAATAAAAAACAAACATGATGAAAGTCAATGGCTATAGGTTTTCATCATTTTTCAAAATATCTTCTTTTGTGTTCAATAGAAAACAGATGGAAAAGGAGATTGAGTAAATGACAGACTTTTCAATTTAGGGTGAACTATCCCTTTAATGGGTCACGTGATCTTGTGAATTAAGGTTAATTTGCCACTTTCTAACAGAAATGATTGCATGACTGTTGCACTGATAGTGTCTCTAGTCCATCACTCCAATTCATACCATCCAGTCGAAACTGAACGCCTGACCTTTGACACAGTAGCCAATCAGAGCTTACGGCTTTCAAACACAACTCAGCGTTTACTTCCTCCAAATCAATTCCTATTAGCACTGGATGCACACGGGCCCCTTTTGCACTTGACCTATCCCATCCATGAATGATACTTTCAGATGCCGACATCGCATTTAAACACCAAAGACAAGGGAAATGGCTTCATAATTACAAAGATAAGAGATTCTACTGTTACACTGCTGTATGAATTAGTTTTATCTTAATTCTCATCACTGGACACTGATGTTTACTTTGCGAGGTCATTTTCCAGCGCTATCTGTCCCTCTCTCAGGATTAGTTGTGTTTGTATGGAGCGCTATATAGCTCGTGGTGGGGTTGGATGTAGAGATAAAGTTTAGATCAACAGGAAGAATCCTACTCGTACACTGAGAGCCATGGGATTATCCTTCCATTCCTTGTCATCTTTCTCTTTGCAGGCTTATTTTACAAGGATATTTTTTTATTATTTCATAATTGTTTTACCCACAATTGAGCTCATGTCTGACTTTTTTTTCCCATTATAAATCTTACATTTCTGACTTTTTCTTAGCATATTTAGCAAATGTTGCAGTTTTGACTTTTTATTTCACAATTTTCTTTAAATTTCATCTCACATCTCTGACTGTCCACATTGTGCAGTTATTTTATCTTTGATTTCTAAGTTTTATTTTAAATTTTAATATCTTTATATTAGCAAACACATCCGTCAAATTATTATTGTTTTTTAACTTGAGCATTGCATGGTCAAGCCCCAGAATATACGTATAACTGAGATGTTGCAATCATAAAACTCTAGTGGGAATCCGAGATCTTCAAATCAGATGTTGTTAATTGTTCCACGTTCCAAACTAAAAGAGATTGTGCAATTGCAGTAGTGGCTCCTAGGTAATAGAATGCCCTCCCATTGGAATTGAGATCTGCGGACTCTGTTGACAATTTCAGAAAGCAAATGAAAACTGACCTATTCACACTTGCTTATGTTTAATTTCTGCTCTGTTTGTGTGTGTGTGTGTGTGTGTGTGTGTGTGTGTGTGTGTGTGTGTATTTGTACGGCTTTATGTTTTTCCTATAGGTTGTTGTAAAGCACTTTGTGACCTTTGTCTCTTGAAAGGTGCTATAGAAATAGTTTTCTGCTTGCAATTCATACATTCATTAATTTTCTTGTCTGCTTAGTCCCTTTATTAATCCGGGGTCGCCACAGCTGAATGAACCGCAAACTTATCCAGCATTTGTTTTACACAGTGGATGCCCTTCCAGCCACAACCCATCTCTGGGAAAAGCTTGCAATTCTACGCTGTAAAAATATCTGTTATTAATAGTTTCGGTTTTTTTGTGATTCATAAGCGTTTTCAAATTTATGCAATATTTATGCTTGTGAATTGTACTATGGGAACTTGATCTCTGTTCTTTCGACTCCTGATGTTGAAAATTCAACTCTAGCGTTTAACAAAGTGACTTTTATTGACATTTTAGTAGTTTGAAGTATAAAACGTATAAGAAGTAATATATAGAGAAATAAGTCTAAAGGTTTTTCTGTCATTATTTACAACAACAATTCAGACAAGATATCACTTTAAACTATTAAAAATGTTTATAAAAGTCACTTTTTCAAACTTTTCAAGGTTTAAAGTTGTTGAAGAAAAGATCAAGATCCCATAATGTGATTCAAAAGCATAAAAACATGGAAAACTAAAAACATGAATCACAAAAAAACTTATAATTTATGGATATATTTATAAGTGTACCTTTCATCTTCACAATCTAAAATTTGCAACATTTTAACTACCAGTTCTGGATTGTTTATATTACAAATTCTTTATATAGCAAAAAGTATAATTTTGATAGAAATAAGCTTCCATACTTTTTAGCGTGGGTGTGTGTGTTATATGGAGTCTCAAGCGCCCCTCTCTATGACCTGTCGTTTTTCACTCTGACAGTTTAATCAGAGTTCAGCTACACTGCAATCTTCATCGGACCTGACCTCCTCTCCTCCCTTCTGTCCATCTCTTCTCCAATCTTTTTCACCGTCGGCCCTCCCATTTTCCATTAATCAGCCTCCATCTGCTCTGTGTGTCAGCTGTCAGTTCACCTGTAAGCACGAATCCTCTCAACACGACTTCACTCCAGTGTATTCACGAAAAACAAAACCGGGGATACCTCCCATAGTGACCGGGGATACCTCCCATAGTGAAATCATATCTTCTCGGAAAATGGGAAACCAGCTTACCCTATCATGAGAGCCCATTGTTGAGAACAGAGGCACACAGGTTATAAAGCAGAGGAGATTGATCGTCCCCTTGACAGAGTGCGAGTAGTAAATCTACTACTGTGAGCACCAGCAGTGTAAGTCTATCTAATTTTAGTGTGCTCTAACCAGAGCCCTTTCTCTCTGCCGTCAACCCGTCCCTACTGCTGCGTAAACTTTAATTAAACAATGCAGACAATTAGCTTTTGTCTTTGATATTAAAACACAGTTGCATTGAATAACTGTACTTATTAAACTGAGTTTCCTATATGAGTGTTAGAGGCCAAGGGTACGTTGACATGACAAAGATGTAGCCAAAAACAAAATAGTTTTTTTCAAAACGATCTGCATTTACACCTTCACAAAAAAAATGCTCCATTTCATAATTCACATTATACTCTGTGCTGGTGTGTTGGTAGAATTTGTTGCGTAAAATGCATCTCTGTAGTTGTTGTGTGAAGTGAATTCACACTTTGTTGATGAAGCGTTAGCAAACACTCGAGCAACAATTCAACAACAAAAGACTTTGAGGGTAATAGGCTTCTTTTCACGGGTTTTGAGTAATCATTGGGCAGAAAAAATTTTACTTGGACCCAGCAAACCTGCAACCAATTCTCCAATTCAACCAAAAGATGCATAATTACATCTTGATAAAATAGTAAGGTTATTTACATGACCGTTGCAGTTGTAAAATAATATTGTTTTCGATATTAAATTATTCCTGTACAGAAACCTGATAGGGGGAGTTATACATTTAAAAATGAAACTACAACCCCTATTAGTTGACTGCAAATCGCCTAATAGAGTCATTGAATTATGCACTCAACTGATTCGTTCTAAGCAGCCGATTCATTCATTCATATACAAAACTGATGTGTATTGCTCATGAATGCTCTATAGTTCTTTATACATTTGACTAAAACTACTGTACGTAGTAACACATTCTGTTTATATAGTGTCTAAAATGTCTCAATGTAAAAACGTGTCTAAAATCACTGGTTAATTAAGTATTTATAAAATCAATTTCTTAAATATATAAAAACTGTTAATATGTACACTCTCAGAAATAAAGGTATACGAGTTGTTACTGGGGTGGTACCTTTTCAAAAGGTACACATTTGTACCTAAAGGGTCCATGTTAATACCTCAAGGGTACGTATTAGTACTTAAAAAGTACAGAAGTGTTCCTCTTAAAATGTTTAGGTACTAATATATACTTTTGAGGTACCAATATGGACCCTTTATGTACAAATGTGTACCTTTTGAAAAGGTACCACCCCAGTGACAACTCATATACCTTTATTTCTGAGACTGTACACAGCATTAAAATGTGTGCAATCATTCATTTATCTTTTGCTAGTAAGTAATAGTTTTACTAAACATACATCCAGTAACAAACTATTCCAAAATAGTTAATAGTGTCCTATGTGAACATGTTTTGTATCTTATTCCCCAGTTTTTCTAGAAAATCATATGCGGCAACTAGTAGCTAGTGGACAAAAATGTTGTGTGCACCTTTCAGTGAGTGCGTTTACATGGGCACTAATAATCTGATTTTAATGTGATTAAGGCAATACTCTGATTAAGAGTCTACCATGTAAACAGCGATTTTTTAATTAATCCGATTAAGGTCATATTTAAACTAAACAGAAATTTTGCTTAAACTATTTTAGTCACATTATTAAAGTAAAGTAAACACGGCAATCAAACTATTACCGTCATGTAGGATTTTCGCCACATTTTGCGACAGGACAGTCTGTAAACACACGGCTGTTTGACACTATTCACTGCACCTACCAAGTCAGTGATGGACCACAGACACCTGCATTGCGAAATGCAGAGTTTTTTCCCACAGTGACAACACAGAATAAATATGAAAAAAAAGACAAAGACATTAAACAGAGATGCAGTGTCCAAAAAGATCTAGATGTTGAGATGTATGTACAGATTAGTTATAAATATACAGGTTATAAGGTGCTGTGTACAAATGCGTAAGGAGAAGTATTGCATCGTATATTGTTATAAGGTGCTGTGTACAAGTGCGTATGAGAAAGTATTGCACGTTTATTGCACAATAGGAAAAATATTAACTGTTCATGAGGTAGATGGCCTGAGGAAAGAAACTTTTCCTGTTTTCGTGCTCGGTGCTCTGTAGCGCCGGCCAGACGGTAACAGTTCGAACAGGAAGTGTGCTGGGTGCGAGACGTCCAGGGTGATTTTGCAAGCCCTTTTACTCACTGTGGAAGAGTACAGTTCTTGAAGTGTAGGAAGGGTAGTGCCAGTTATTCGTTCAGCAGTCCGGACTATTCGCTGTAGTCTACGGAGGTCGGTTTTGGCAGCTGAGCCCAACCAGACAGTGATTGAAGTGCAGAGGATGGACTGGATGACAGCTGAGTAGAACTGCACGAGCAGCTCCTGTGGCAGGTTGAACTTCCTCAGCTGACGGAGGAAGTACAGTCTCTGCTGGGCTTTCTTTACAATAGAGTCTATGTGAGTGTCCCACTTCAGATCCTGTGAGATGGTGGTGCCCAGGAACCTGAATGACTCCACTGCAGTCACAGTGCTGTTCGTGATGGTGAGTGGGGGGAGTGGAGGAGGGTTTCTCCTAAAGTCCGCTATCATCTCCACCGTTTTGAGCGTTTTCAGCTCCAGATTGTTGTATCTGCACCATAAAGCCAGCCACTCCACCTCCTGTCTGTATGCAGACTCGTCACCGTTCCGGATGAGGCCGAAAACAGTAGTGTCATCCGCAAACTTCAGGAGCTTGATGGAGGGGGCTTTTGCGGTGCATTCGTATGTGTACAGGGAGAAGAGCAGTGAGGAGAGAACACATCCTTGGGGGCCACCCATACTGATGGTGTTGCTGTCTGATGTGATTTTGCCCAAAGTGTGCTATGACATGACATGTAAAACGAAATCATGAAACGGGATAATGAAAGGAACGTTCAAAAAGCAACTCATGTAAACACCTTAATCATATTCGTGTCTTATTCAGATTTAGGCAGATAATTCGATTACTGATGTCCATGTAAACATAGTCATTGTTAAATTTCAATTGGAGAACATTTGTCATTCTAACTCAAAACTGCTGTTGCTGCTAACATTCTTCAGAATATCTTGATTTGTGTCCAACAAAAGAAAGAAATTCATAAAAGTTTAGAATCACGAGTGGTTTTTGGCTGAGGGTGCACTGGCATTTGTGATCTTTCTATCCTGTTGGCACAGACAGAAGGTGAAAGGGAAACAGACACCCCATTCATTCATTCATTCATTTTCTTTTCGGCTTAGACCCTTTATTAATCCGGGGTCGCCACAGCGGAATTAACCGCCAACTTATCCGGCATTTGTTTTACGCAGCGGATGCCCTTCCAGCCACAACCCATCTCTGGGAAACACATCCATACATTCACACACATACACTATGGACAATTTTAGCTTACCCAATTCACCTGTACCGCATGTCTTTGGACTGTGGGGGAAACCGGAGCACCCGGAGGAAACCCACGCAACCACGGGGAGAACATGCAAACTCCACACAGAAATGCCAACTGGCCCAGCCGGGGATTGAACCAGCGACCTTCTTGCTGTGAGGCGAACGTGCTAACCACTCGGCCACCGTGGCAACAGACACCCCATCCTGTCAAAAAAGGTGTGACATTTCCACAGTTTAACCTAAATTTACTCACACGAACAACAATTATTCAGAGTCTGTGAATGTTTTTATGACACTATTACAGCACTGAGCCTCTCGGGTCAGACAATGAAAGTGCGTTTGCATCACACAAAATGACATTGACAAAGCCATAACAAAATGTGCGCAAGGCCTATTTAGCTAGGTCTTTACGGCCTGCCATCAGACCTTCCTAGAGGCTCTTCTGCTCAGCATTTCCACTCCAGATGACCAGGAACTTAATATAGTTAGTGGAGACCGATCACTTTAGCAAATAATGAGGTGCTCATCTGGCTGTACTCGTCTGGATTGTGCCAGTAAATAAATGAGCAGAATATCAGTGGACTTTTGTGTCTGTGTATGTGGGTTAAATATGTGTGTCTGTAAGAATATGAGTTGCAACTTCATTTTGAAATGTAATATGCAAAACTGCAATGGAATATGTACATTTGCATTCATTGTAAATGAAAATAGAGGATTGAATGATTAAATTATATTAATTATATATAATTATTTTACATTTGCCATTTCCAATATTCCAGTTTTTACATGTAAATGACATACTAACACATTCTAAGTTGCAAAATTAAATTGAAAATGTATTGCTCGGAGTGAATTGATTTGCGTAACGTACCAGTAGAAATTGTAGCAAAATCATCATTTAATGTTATTTGTCCTAAATGTATTCAGACTCAGAGATTAGGTAGTTAAATACGTTTTTTATAGACTAACACTTTATTATTTTATTAATTTTTATTTTTTTATTTTTGGCAACCGTTAACATTACTATGACATTTATATATTCAAATTGTGTTTGGAAATGGCAATAGCAAATCAATATGATATAATTTCATCTTCGCAAGCAAAAAAATCAATCCAAGGCACTCGAAAGATGTGGAAAAATGTTTAAAAAGCCTTTATTCACATGGCTTATTCTTAAAACACCAAGGCGTTTCGGCAGAGAGCTGCCTTCATCAGGGTAACGTTGATCAGGTGCGTCTCAAGTTTCTTTTGAGTGCTGCGGTCACCTGATTCATTCAGACATCTAAATAGTACTCGAATATTGTAATAAACAAAGCCAACTACAATCATTAATTCAGCACTGATAAGGGAGCACATATATATACTTACACAGGCATACAAATGCATATATGGAAAAGTATAAATATAGAAAAAATAAGCAAATATATACAAAAAGATACGCTTTGACGTGGCATATGAATACAAATAAACACCCACATGAACACACATATAAATATGCACATTAACATTACATACACATATATATACATGTATACATAAGAATGCACATACTCATACATACATGCATATTTGACCAAAAATAGGGAAAAGTCTGTAAAACTTCAATAGAATAGCTTTATAAGAAAGAAGAAAAATCTGATTCGCCATTTAGACCTGGAAATCTTGTTGCTTATAGTGTATAAATCCAAAAAGTCTCTCTCTGTTTTAATCTTTTTATCCTGTCTCCTCCTCTTATAGAATTATGTATGTGTTCAATACCAATTATTTTTAATGAACTCGGATTGCCATGTCCCTGATTTTTATAGTGTAAGGCCATTGGATATTGTGGATTGCAGGTACGTATTGCGTGTTTATGCTCTGCTAATCTCATTTTTAATTTTCTCTTAGTCATTCCTACATAAAAGCATCCACACGGACATTCCAGTCGATATACAACAAATGTAGTATTGCAATTAATAAATTAATTGATCTTAAATTCACGTCCTGATGATGGTTCTCTAAATATATTGGTCTTAAACATGTTATCACAATGATTACGATTACCACATCTATAATTTCCTGTTGTTTGACTTAACCAAGTATTAGTCTTCTTAGAAGAAAGATGGCTTCTCACAAGTTTATCTTGAATAGTTAGAGCTTTTCGAAATACTATAGAGGGGGATACAGGTAAAACTTCCCTAAGATGGGGGTCACTCATTAAGATATTCCAATTATTTTTAAAAACGTTCTTTATTTTGTTTGCCTGTGTACTGTATTGTGTGACAAAATAAACAGAACTTTCTGACTGGTTCGATTTAGATCTTTGTATCAACAGTTCATCTCTGCTGCTATTTTTTGCTTTATTAAAATATTTTGGAATTACTCTGTTTTTATAGCCACGTTGTCTAAATCGTTGTATCATATCTTGTGATTTAATTTCAAAATCTTCTTCTCTATCACAAATTCTCTTCAACCTCTGAAATTGTCCAAAAGGAATATTTTTGATAAGCCACGGGGGATGAAAACTATCAGCTCTAAGGAGGGTATTTCTGTCAGTTTCTTTTCGAAAGATGGTAGTATGAAGTTTTCCTGTATTATCTTTAAAAATATTTAAATCCAAAAAATTTATTTGAGTAAGTGAAAAATCTAAACTGAATCTCAAATTTGCATTAGTAGTATTTAAATACGCATGAAAATCCCTTAAATCTTCCTCTGATCCAGACCATATCAAGATAACATCATCTATATACCTACCCCACCAGACAACACTGCTCAAATATGGGTTTGAATCAGAATATACATATCTCTCTTCCCATAATCCCAGAAATAAATTTGCATAATTTGGGGCAACGCAAGCTCCCATAGCTGTTCCCTTAATTTGTTTATAAAGTTGATCTTGAAACAAAAAAAAACATTATTTTTTAATGTTCATTCAGCCAGCTGTAAAATAAAACATGTTGATGGTTTTTCTGAAGGTGGTCTCTTTTCTAGATAGTATAACAATGCATCTAGACCTTCTTCATGATCTATATTTGTATGTAATGATTCAACATCCATAGTAGCCAATATACAAGTTTCAACACATTGCATTTCTTTAATAGTGTTTAATACTAGAGTTGTGTCTTGAATGTAAGAGGGCAGATCTTTAACACTCGATTTTAAAAATAATTTCATCTTCATTTTGCACCAAACTTTGCATATATATGATGGGGAATGCACATTTAAATATGTTTTGCAGATTACAATTTGACAATTAATGTTTCTACGCGTACGCTTCCATATGGGTGTGTGTGTGTGTGTGTGTGTGTGTGTGTGCATATGTAGGTTAAATGATGAGTGTGTGTGTTTATGTAGGTTAAATGATGTGTGTCTGTGTGTGTATGTAGGTTAAATGATGTGTATGAGGGGGAGGGGAGGCTATTTAATAGCACTGATGGGATTAATCTGAATTGTGATTCAAATGAAACACTGATGCGGCACTGACCCCAGAGCAGCTGCAGAAGCATTAGATGCTGCCATAATGTAGAATTAGGATAAAATGAAGTATTATGGTAAAACAACCACATTTGTTAGGCCCCTTAAAGAGATCATTTACCTTAAAATGAAAATTCTGTTATTATTTTTTGTCGTTCCAATCCAGTATGACCTCTGTTCATGTTCTGAACAAATTAATATATTTAAATTCAAGAGATTTAAACCCTCCACATACAGCAAAGGTTTGGAAACCCACCTTCAAAACATTCCATGTGACTTCAGTGGTTCAACTGTTTATTTAAAAAGCTAGGAGAATACTTTGTGCACAAAAACAAACTGAAATAAACTCTCTTCAGTGTCCGTTCAGGACCCACATTCACAAGAGCACTATGTGTCATGGTGTTACGGTGGGTGTGACGATGACAACGGAGGCGAGAATCCAATTGCAGATTATTTATTAAAGTCAGTATAGCGGTGGTCAATCAGGGGCAAACAGATGTATGTAGGAAATCCAAAATCGTGGTCGTAGAACAGGCAGAGGGTCAACAAGGCTGGTAGCAGGCAGGGATAACAAATAAACAAGACTCGGCTGGTAGTAGGCAAGGATAACAAATAAACAAGACTACGATCAAAAACACAGAATACAGGAACAAAGAAAACGCGTTGTATGTCACTAACAGTAGATAACAATACTCAGCAACAGTGAGTGATACTGAGTGGCTTAAATAGATAGTGTACTGAGTGGTGAGTGGCTTCAGCTGGGAGTCTCTAATCAGTGGTGACTTGGAGCAGATGAGTGTGAGTGCTGCATGGGTGGAGATGTAGTCCTTAACATGGCTGATTTGTAGTTCATGGAAGTAAGTGTGAAGCAGCGATCTCTGATAGAGGAGAGATCGCTGGTGATCGTGACATTACCCCCCCTCTAAGGAGCGGATTCCAGACGCTCCAAACATAGTTCAGGCGGGAGGTGGAGCGGAGGCGGAACAGGGGGAGGGATGGAGGGACAAAAACAATGTAACTGCAAAGGACCTGGAGCTTTGGATCAGGAAGCACTGACAGTTCGTTCAACCCCAGTGGGTCAGGAGGCTTAGGTTCAGGAAGGACTGTCAGTTCGTTTAACCCCGGTGGGTCAGGAGGCTTAGGTTCAGGAAGAACTGTTAGTTCGTTTAACCCCAGTGGGTCAGGAGGCTTCGGCTCAGGAAGAACAGTAAGTTTGTTCAACCCCAGTGGGTCAGGAGGACTGAGTTCAGGGAACACTGGCAGTTCGTTCAACTCCAGCGGATCAGGAGGTCTGGGTTCAGGAAGTACTGGCAGTCCGTTCGACTCCAGCGGATCAGAAGGCCTGAGTTCAGGAAATACTGGCAGTCTGTTTGACTCCAGCGGATCAGGAGGCCTGAGTTCAGGAAGTACTGGCGGCTCTGGCGGTAGCGACGTCGACTCTGGCGGCTCTGGCGGCAGCGGCGTCGACTCTGGCGGCAGCGACATCAACTCTGGCGGCTCTGGCGGCAGCGACTCTGACAACTCAGGCGAAGGCATTTTCAGAACAGGAACAATGACAGGAACTATGGCTAGTACAGACTTGAAACATGAAACCTTCTTGAGAATTAAAGTCAGAGTGACGCTTACCCTTTTCTTAGCTGGAGGACTGTGAAAGGCTGGCAGCGTGAGACGTCTGGGCGGTGCCGGTAAGGCAAGGAACCTGGCTGGGGCCGGCAGGGCAGGACGTCTGAGTGGTGTAGGTAGGGCCAAGAGCTTGACTGGAGCCGGTAGTGCAAGGAGCTGTACTGGCGCCGGCAGTGCAAAACGTCTGGGTGGTGCCGGCAGTGCAAGGAACTGTACTGGCGCTGGCAGTGCAAAACGTCTGGGTGGAGCCGGCAGTGCAAGGAGCCGGGCTGGAACCGACACTGGCGGGCGCACTGGGGCTGGAGTCGACACTAGCGGGCGCACTGGGGCTGGAGCCGACACTGGCGGGCGCACTGGGGCTGGAGCCGACACTGGCGGGCACACTGGGGCTGGAGCCGACACTGGCGGGCGCACTGGGGCTGGAGCCGACACTGGCGGGCGCACTGGGGCTGGAACAGACACTGGCGGGCGCACGGGGGTTGGAGCAGACACCAGCGGGCGCACTGGGGCTGGAGCAGACACTGGCGGGCAGTCTGAGACTAAAGCCGGCACTGGCGAAGAAGCCTTTCTCCTCCTCCTCCGCTTTTGGGTGTGGGTAAACCCTTAGGGGGTTGGTTATGGGCTGAGAGGTGGTGCTGGTGGTGAAGTGAGGGGTCCATTCCCCCTGCAGGTACTCCCTCTCCTTTCTCAGACAGACATATTCCACCACCTCCCAATACGTCCATTTACCAAGATCGCCCAGCTCCTCCCAATCAAAAGGCTCATCCAATCCAGCCAGAAAGATGTGGATGAGGGTGCTCTCTCTAAACCCAAGCCCCCGGACTGCCTCGAGGAGATCCTCTGCGAAAATGCCGAAGGAGCGATGATTTTGCCGCTGAGGCAGTCCTCTGGCTAGGGGTTGGTCTTGAAGTCCTTTCTGCTGGGAGGAAGCTGGGCGCTGAAAAAATGCTATACTAAAAAAAAAAAAATCTGCTGGATCCTCTTGAAGCTGAGTATTCTGTTACGGTGGGTGTGACGATGACAACGGAGGCTAGAATCCAATTGCAGATTATTTATTAAAGTCAGTATAGCGGTGGTCAATCAGGGGCAAACTGATGTATGTAGGAAATCCAAAATCGTGGTCGTAGAACAGGTAGAGGAGATAGAGGAGATAGAGGAGAGATCGCTGGTGATCGTGACACATTGTGCATATGTACAACCCAGATGGCCACATGTGACGTCCTCTGTTTGAAACAAAGCATGCGCACTTCTGCTTTCCTGAACCATTTTAGATTCCTAAACCTAGCATACATGCAAAATTATTCAATAAAATTCACATACGTTTTTAAAGCACTTTTCACAATAAATATAATGAATAATATAAGATAATTTGTTGCGTGTGTATTGTAAAAACTGTATTGCGTTTAAAAATATTTTATCATAGACTTTAACAGCCCCAACAATAAACTTTGTTAAACATTCTTTAATCATTTATTTGAAGTTTTACAATTATTATTATTTATCAAGTCTCCAAGCAAATATTTCCAAATTTATTTTAGTTTAAAATAAAAACCTATAATAGAAATAAATAAAAACTATATAAACATATTGAAAAATTTATTGTTTAATTTTAAATCATTTTTAAAAATAATACATACAATTTCAAAGCATATTTAAAAAAATTTTGGCTAAAATTTAAGTGCTTAATTGGCACAAAATATTTCTCATTTAGTGTAACTAAAAACAAAAATAAATAGAAATAAAATAAAATAATTTACTTTTTCCATTCTAAAAACTACATGCACCTACTTAAAAACTGAGGAAAATGACTAATTGAATACCAAAATTATTAAAACTTTAAGTAAAATAAAAATGAAAACAGAAAATCCAAAAAATAAACTAATTTATTAATAATTGTTAACTATTAATCAAGACTATGTACATCAAGAATTCAGTGTAACCAAAACAACACTGGGATCATGACACTGAGGTCTAGAGTTTAATGTATGCTATAAAATTCAGCTTTTCATTAAAAAATGAAAAATAAGAAAAACAATTAAGATTGTAATATTAGTGTTTATTATTACTGTATTTTTAATCAAACAGTTCAGTGAAACTAAAAAACACCTTTTAATACTAAAAATACATATAAGCCCTGATCAGTTTTGAACAGCAGTTTTTATGATTAGGAAAGCTCATGTTTTATGTAAGCAACAAGTTCAGAAAAGCAAAAGAACTGAACACAACTGCACTTCGACAGCTGTAATAAACATTCATATTATCTCTATGACTTGGGAACATTGAGGGAGCAACAGGTGCACAGGATCTGGAGGAAATGTGAGAGTTACAAAGCAGACTTGCCAATTTCTTAAAAAAGAGAGAGATGGAAAAACAGCAGTGCACATTTTTACACAAGAAACAAGTAAATAGGGTAAACAAAATAACTAATATAGCTACTTCCTCAGTTGAGTGATTAACTGAAAAATTACAAACATTACAAATTGTGTAATAAAATACACACTAGTTTGCATTTAATTAAGAAAAAGGTTTAAGACAGTGGATTAAGTCGGGTTCACAACATCTTGTTTAATTTTAGCTATAGAGACAAATCAGATATTTCTACCATGTCATCATTCAGAAAATCCTGCGAACTGCAAGAAAATCTGTTTTTCAGAATCAGTTTTTCAGTAAGTTTTATATTCAAGCAAATTATAAATGAACATATATCCCTGAGTTAAAACATTCAGTGTACAAATAAACTGTGCTAAGTAAAGATTTATGGCTCAGTGCAAGAATGAAAATAAGAAAAACAGAACATTTAAACTAAAAGCATGCAGAAAAGTAATGAGTAATAAGCATATCAGTACAGCGCTCTAAACAAAAAATAAAGCCAAAAAGCTCAAAATTTCAAAACGACATTTACCTGCAGTGTTTTGTCATAAAGCGATAGTTCACCCAAAAATGAAAATTCAGTTATTATTTACTTGTTTAAACGGGTTGTCCACAGTGTATTTTTAAGGCTTGGTTGTGTTTATAAGATGCTAAGCAATGTGTGCTCATGCTTCACTTGTAGAAAAATCATGTTATTTGTTCATATGTTTTATTTTAATTTTGTACAGCTAACATGAAAAAGATTTCCTGGTTCCTCTGAAAGGCCCGCCCTCATAAGGCTCTGATTGGTCATCTAACATAATGTGCTGTGATTTGCGGATTGGCTCCACGCTTTTGCGCTGTGTAAACACTGGGAGTCAGAGTAGCTGTTAGCAGCGTTAGCTGCCTGAATGGCAGAAAAATGAAGAGCACACAGCACAGTGTCTATCACATATATTCGGAATAAGCTTGTGTAAGTAATATGAAACGTTCACATACAGTATCTTTTGCGAGTTTTTTATTTCAGATGTAGAATGCACGGAAAGCAGCTGCATAGAGAGACACTGTAGTGCTGGTGAAGATTGTGGGTGTTTACAGAGGTTTGACTGATAAATATGAATTTGTAGCTAAATTGTTAGCGGTGCCAAACAGCATTTCCCATTGTTTACATCTTTGTTTCCTTGCACTGTGCCTGTTGATCAATTTTAAGAAATAAAAACCCTTACAGGTTGTAGAAACGGGTGCACTTCCGCACTGAAGAATAAGGTCAATAACATTACAGCGCCTCTGGCCACGCCCCTTCACTGCGCAGGGTGTGTGCCCGTGGTGAATGCACGTAACCGGAAGCCCTTGTGATTTCACTAGCCCAGATGTTTTTTTTTTATACTTTTCAAATTCGCAGTAGGCTTTGTTAAGCTAAAAGCCAATGTCTTCATTTGCATTGAACTTTGAGCATATTACATTCAGAGATGTTGTTTATGTTCACAGAGCTACATTACACAACTGAAGTTTAAAATATATCATAGTAGACCACCCCTTTAAAACACAATCGACTTTCTTTCTTTCTTCTTTCAACAGAAAAGGAGATATTTTGAGGAAAGCTAAAAACCTGTAATCATCGATTTTCACAGTATTTTTTTTTACTTTCAGCTTTCTTCAAACATCTTCTTTTCAACAGAAGAAAGAAACCCAAAGGTTTGAAAAAACACAGGGGCGAGTCAATTTTATTTTTGGGTCATCATCCCTTTAAGTCTAAATTCATATGTGCGACAAACACACACATGCAGCTGTTGTGTATCTTTACAGCTGCGGTAACGAGAAACTCACACACTGTCCAAATGACCGCTGGGAAAGCAGGCCATTATATCGCAATCAAATCAGCTTCACCTCATAAAGGACGAGCCTTCACCACAGCGACACTCGTAAATGGACACAACATATAAACACATAGAGAAAAAACACAGGATATTTCTCTCAAATACGAAGCGGTTTCATTTGCAAAACAATATTTGACAAATGTTTCCATAAATGAAAACTAAACGAAAATGTCCTATTCATCAAAGAGTTCATCATGATAAAAGTAATGGTGTCCAAAAATACATTAGGCAGCACAAATGTTTTCAACTTTAATAAAAATATTGGCTAGTTAAAAACTTAGTTTAGGACCAATTTACACTATTAATTAGTGGTGTATCTGCAGAAAATAATTAATTTTTTGACGCAAAAGTCTTATTTAAAGCCCTTTTATGCAAAAATCACTTATAATGGGTTAAAAACATGTGTGGTAACAGTCTGTGAATATAACCAGCTTCTTATGGTAAAAATGTACTTAATTTTTTTATAATCACACTTGATAAAAACAGTGTGCAGAAACACATTAATTGGCATCTTACCTTTGTACGTCAGAGGGGGAAGCCCTGCCCATTATCGACATCTCTCTCTCTAATTAGCTTAGGATGTTAGTCTTGTTTTTGAATCTGCCACTATGCTAACACACAGGAATTTGTAGCTCCGCCTTATACTGAAAAGGGGCTGGGGGCACAATCTCATTTGAATTGACATTCACCAAAATGGGTCAATTAGGATAAAAACCTTAAAAAGGGCAGCTTCAAATAGTTATAAACATTATATGTGGGGTATTTTGAGCTAAAGACATCAGAGACTTATTGTACATCTTGCGAAAAGAGGCATAATAGATAATTAGTGTGAAGTGACCATAATGTGATTTTTCTTCTCAGAATTGTAATAATATTTTACAGTATTACTGAACTTACTGTTGTTGTTGTTTTTTCAATATAACAAATGCAGCTTGATGAGCAGAAAAGAGACTAAACAGAAATCTATGTATATTTTTTAGATTTCCAAGCCCCGTGAGCAGTAAATACAAAAAAAAAAAGACATTTGTACTGCCAACAATAAATATTAATCATTAGAGACAACATCAAGTCAATATATATATATTTACATATTTTTCAGTTTTTAATTTCTTGTCATTCAACATACTTGGGAGTGAACATGAAAGGTTGGTGTCTAAAATTATTCACCATTCATGTTCAAATATCATCCCCTTTCTGCTTTTGTGCCATCTATCCTGTCCATCCCAGTAGTATTTGTTATCACACAGGAAATGGCAGCGAGTGGCTTCCTGTCCCAGTTCTTTGCCAAAGGATAATGACGCTCAGAATGAAAGAAGCAACTTTCAATGAAATATTCACAAGACTCTAGTTCACCCCAATGCACCTTCAATTTTTCATAAGCCGTGATGTGCGTGTGTACTCTGTGAAGAGTGTGTACTTGTGAGGCGATAGTATTTCTCCTTTCACCGCGAGCACAGAAAGATTGACAAACAAATCCACGGCACACAAACATCCTCTCGGTCTCGCCAAACGAGGTGGCTTTATATACTGCAGCGATTCAGCTCCGTTACTTTATGTGAGGGAACTTTCACCATGTAATTTACATTCCCTGAAGAGCCACAATCTCTCGTCCAAAACATGTCTGTCTGAACGGGACAGCGAGTGGCATGACAGATATGCAGCTGTGACCGGCCGCAAACTACATCAAAACCAGCAGGAGACAGAGAAGAGCCGCTAGTAGCTAATCCTTTATGTTTTGACAGTATGTGTGGTGAACTTTGGCTCACGCTTTCGCATATTCAGACATACACGCAAATTATAAACCATATACAACCAATATGACATAGTTTCAGAGTGAACCAAAGGGATTCAGAGCACACCAAAGGGGGTTAAAGTGACAGTATTATGCTATTTTCGAACATTATTATGCTATATTCGCTGGCAGCTAACTCTCTGCAACTCTTACATGGTCGCCCACTGAAGCTAAGCAGTGCTGCACCCGGTCAGTACCTGGATGGGAGTCCACAAGGGGAAGCTAGGTTGCTGCCGGAAGGGGTGTTAGTGAGGCGAGCAGGGGGCGCCCATCCTGTGGACTGTGTGGGTCCTAATGCCCCAATATAGTGAAGGGGACTCTATACTGCTCAGTTTCGGATGAGACGGTAAACCAAGGTCCCGACTCTCTGTGGTCGTTAAAAATCTCAGGATGTTCTTCGAAAGATCTGCCCATTGGCCTCTGTTCATCATG
This sequence comes from Danio albolineatus, assembly GCA_903798035.1. Classification (NCBI taxonomy): domain Eukaryota; kingdom Metazoa; phylum Chordata; class Actinopteri; order Cypriniformes; family Danionidae; genus Danio; species Danio albolineatus. The sequence continues at coordinate 1,263,468 of CAIGQQ010039592.1, read as the reverse complement.
GCTTCCTAACCATCCCCATATCATAATAGGCTGAATCACTCTGTCTCCTCTCCACCAATCAGCTGGTGTGTGGTGTGTGGTCTGGCGCAAAATGGCTGCCGTCGCGTCATGCAGGTGAATGCTGCACACTGGTGGTGGATGAGGAGACCCCCCAGATGAGGAGTGCCCAGAAAAGCGCTATATAAATGTAAGGAATTATTATTAATTATTTTAAAGGTGCCGTGAAGTGCTTTGAGATATGCAGTTTTTATTTGCTGTTTGATGTAATCTTAACTACAGCACTAAGAGAGGGTGGGGCATATAGTAGCTCCTCCCCTTAAAAAAACAGGCAATTCGTTTTATCACAGCTATGCCAGTGAGAGCGGTTGAGATCAAGCCCAACAAATGAAAAACAAACGAGAAGCATCTTGAAGGAGGCCCAGGCATGTCAAATGCTAGAAAGCATCTAAATATGTTAGATTTAACCCATTTTCAAGATTTAATATAAGTCTTTTGTGTCTCCAGAACGTGTCTGTAAAATTTCAGCTCAAAACACCCATCAGATTATTTATTATACCTTTTTTAAATCCGGGAAATTTGAGCTGTTATGGCATTGTAGCTGTTATTGTTGCCTGTGCCCGTGCACCGTTCCCATGTGTTTGTCAGAGCAATAGGCTTTACATAGATAAACAGCACAGTGACAGACAAGAATGAAGCAGAATCCGCTTACTACAGTAAGAACTTTGTTAACAGTTATTTGTTATATTTGTGGTGGAGTTAATTTGACAGGATACAGGTTAACATCCACTGCTGTATGGACATTCGCTATGTTCATGTACAAAAAAAAACCTTATTTAACGTCCACAAACCAAGATTGAAGTGTCTTCTTTTATAATTGTATTGACATGCGTCTGTGGCAATGAATTATGCAGCAATTTTACTGTCTTTATTACAAACCTGCACTGTTTTAAAAATGTTTTAAACTTGTGAAACTTATTATTGATCGCATTTGATGATGATTGATGTTCACAGCGGGCTGAACAGATCTTTTAATTCGTTGCTTTGTGCACATCCTTTCGTTGATCTGATTTTACGCATTACTTTTTGTTAATTTGAGTCTGTCAATCAGTGGGAGGGGGAAACTACACTCCTGTGTTACGTTGCGGTGGGCCTCAATATGGGAGGGATTTGGATCCTATTTTAACGTCAGAAAATTAAAAAAAGAGAGATTTATTGTCTTTATATTACCTCAATATGACAGTGGACACACTACCTACACACAGTTCTGTCCAAACAGCTTACAAAAGATGACTTTCATCATAGGTGCCCTTCAAAGGTTGCCAGTTCTGTTTTGGAGGCCTCCTATAACATGTAACCAAGTAAATAAATGCTTTAATTTTTATTAAAATATACATTGCAGCACCGGCTCTTTTCTTGCGGTGTCTGAAATGGTTCATTCAATGATCTTTTCTCTCTAAATACTGCCTTTAAGAGGGCCTGCTGTGCCCTGATTGGTCAGATGCCGGAGAAGTGCACGAGTCTTAGCAAAGTCTTAGGCATTTTCGTTGGCATCATCAGGGTCAAAGTTGCTGGAGTAAATGCCAGAAGTAATCATAACAAGACTTAGTGGAAAAGGCATCTGACGGTGTCCATCCCACCGTTTTTTTGTTGTTGTTTTTTTTGCATCTTAAATTAACACCATATATGGATGTTTTTTTCAAAACCCATCGTAGTTCTGTGCAGAAAATAAAGAAGCATTATTGCAGATTAATTTTCAGTTTAGAATCAATTCTGTCTTTTCTGAGACACCATTTACTTTGATATTTGAAATTCTGTAGGCCTTTTCCATTGACAAAGAGCTAGATTACATACTACATGAAAGGTGACGCTAAAAATAGGACACTGTACAATAACACCATTGAATGGCTACAATTGCACCAATATTGCATGCACTAGGTGGCTCAGATAAACTCACAGCGTGAGAGACTGGTGTGAAAGAACAGAGGAGGAATCAGAAATGAAGTTTCATTATCAGGACCCCAGTTACAGCACCCACAGCAGGACAGAAGGCAGGGGTGTGGAGTGAGTGGAGGTCTGATGTAAGGCGATCCAGAGATGAAATCACCTTCAGTGGCGGGATCTGCGTCACAGCTCTGAAGGGCTTCAGGTGAGTCACAGGACAGGTCAGGTCATGCTGGATGAGACCAGGTAGATTGTGCGCAGGGTGGGCCGCAGGTGCCTGGGGCAGGTAATAAAAATGACGATGCATAAAAACAAGGGATGAAAAGAAGCTGTGTGATATTATCTAGAGCTACATGCAAGGGATGAGTAATGCGACAGGCAAGGACGCATTAGAGAACAACAACGAGTGGTTCACCCTGGTGAAATTCCACACCTCTGTTCTGTTCCTGCCTCCGGTTACACTGCTAATGTGTGCTGCTGTTTCTCTTGTGCTTTCTTTTTTGTGCACGTTCAACTGCTGTTATCAAAGCATTTATTTATTGGAGCCTGGCATAATTAATGTGTAGATATGAGTAGATATTATTTTGATCATTAATGGTTTTAATTAATCAGATCAGTGATGGTTTGGGCTGCAATATCATGCCATTCCCTATAGGCCCAATACTTGTGCTAGATCCATTGTGGAGGACTATGTGCACCCATAGGTTCAAACATTGTATTCTAAAAGCAGTGGCGTGTATCAGAATGAAAATGCACCAATACACACAGCAAGACTGGTGACAAAGTGGTTTGATGAACATGAAAGTGAAATTGAACATCTCCCGTGGCCTGCACAGTTACCAAACCCAAATATTATTGAGCCACTTTTGGGTGTTTTGGAGAAGGAGGTCAGGTAATGTTTTCCTCCACCAGCATCATAAAGTGACCCAGTCACTATTCTGCAAGAAGAATGGCTTGAATGTATGTCACCCCCAAGACAAATTGATGCTGCACTGGCCACAAAAGGAGGCCCTACACCATATAAATGAATTATTGTGGCATTAAACCAAGCATTTAAGGTTCATTGTTCAACCCCTGTATATAGTTTTAAATGAAAAAGTAATCTAACATTACCTTTTCTAAAGACTGCAATTAATAACAATTTCTTTATTTTACTTACTGACATAGTTTGATGTGTTTTTTCCGTTTGTAAATCCTTTTTGTTATTTATTGATTATTGATTATATGTATGAATGACAATATGTATCATTTATCAAAAGTGACATCCCCTTTTACTAAACCTTAAATGTACGTCCAGTTCCATTTTTACAAAAATGTGCCCAATAAATGTGCATTTTTATGTTTTTAGGAATTAGAAATCCATCACAATGGCATGCTATTTGGTGCTCTAATGCCAGAAAACCTCAGGCCTCTTGCTATATTAAGCAGATACAATATCTACAAGAGCTCTAGAATCAAACCGTACTCAAGAACTGAATTACAAAAACCCAAACAAAGAATGCTGTGAGCCTCCTCCACTGAAAGAGTGATGAAAAACCTCTCTGTGGAGCTACAGCTGACCTTAAGACACAAACTGCAGACTCAACATGCTGTGTGATCATACGTCAGTGGGAGTAAAGCTGACGACAGATAAATGTAGACCTTAACCCCCCACACACAGTGAGGTATTAACACAGCTGACAGACGGTGACTCAATCAAAACAAACCCCTTATATTATTTCAAAGCCTTCCTGCCTTTGCCCATGACCTCTGACGCACTTCTTGACCACTACTGTATGATGAAAAAGAGTATGTGCTTCACGAAACAAAGTTTACAACATGTTGGTCTCTATATTAACAAAGAAAAACAATAAAAACACAACTAGAATATAATGATATATTCTGTGTGAATGTCCCCTTTTTACAGTTGCAGCGTCTCATGCATAACATAAGTCTGACTTCATCTGAATTCTTGCATTTAAAACTATAGCCAGTAATCCCAGCATGAAAGTTGCACATAAGATTGGCATTAATCCATGTAACACTCGATCTTATTCTAGAAGCTTTGTAACTCTCCGAGTACTTTTCCTCCACTCTTTCCTAGCACTGTGTATGAGTCTCTCAGCACCGTGACAAGGTTTCCCGGGGCTCTGTGACATGAGGTCACAGGATTAGGTCTCGTTCAGGTATAATAAAAAGACTGAGAACCACAGGGCAAGCAAAGCTAGTCTGACTGACACAACAAACAGGAGGCTGCATATACTCTCCCCTACTATGAATGTTTTTGCGCTAAGAATGATATAATTCAATAAACCCCAGAATGTGGATTTATGTTTAAACTTAAGAGTGGGATCAGACTAAATATTGTCTGTAAAAAAAGTGGACACTCTACTGTATAATTTCAATCATCGACACCAATACCACTGTCAACCTTCATTTCGATGTGTTGGCAACATGTGACAAACCTGTTCGCTCAGGAAAAAATTAAACATCCAAGTCTTTCTGTGAGCACATTGTTAAATCCAACACATGGGGTTGTTTTCACACTAAACAAAAAAGAACATTGTTTCTCACCCATTGTATTGTGCTTTAAACGGATTGTCCCAAATCTTGGCTGATATTGTGTAGTCTGAACCCAGCATTAGTGAGCTGCCTACGAATCCCACAATGCACTGCAAAAAGCTCAGCCACTCACACTAGTCTCTTAAAGCTAGAACTATATGGAGGCATTTTTAAACTTTGTATTATAAGAACTTTTGTTAAACTAAAACCCATATAACTATAGCACCCTGACTTTTCCTAAACGTGTGTATATTTCATTCGTACATCGTTGTATTATTAAAATTACAAAACACAAAAGAGCTCTGAGTGTTTCTACCTCGAATGGCCATAACCGTCAAATTGACTGCATGAATTGCAGTGTCCTCTGCTGTGTTTGAATATGTGTGCCTCTGTTGCCAAGCAACTTTCTGCTAACAAAAACATAAATTTACTTTAGACTTCTCCTTCAGACATTTTCACTAAGGTGAAACATAGCTCTCCCACTTGCTGGAGAGGGGTCTGGATGCAGACTTGGTGCAGTTGCAAGGTGAGCTGCACGCAATGCTGTTTAATGTGCACACCGAACCCGGCCCGTAACCCTACCCCTCACAGTGATGTCACTAGCTCCATTGAGTGCATTGTGTCAGCTTGCAAATCCAAGTCTGCATTAAGATACTATAGACTTGCTGGGCGAAGAGAGGTATGCACATTCATGAACATAATTTTCTTTTAGTATAATGACTTATAAAGTAAGCGCCACGGTGGCGTGGTGAGTAGCACGTTCGTCTCACAGCAAGAAGGTCGCTGGTTCGAGCCTCGGCTGGGTCAGTTGGCATTTCTGTTTGGAGTTTGCATGTTCTCTCTGTAGTTGCGTGGGTTTCCTCCGGGTGCTCCGGTTTCCCCCACAAGTCCAAAGACATGTGGTATAGGTGAATTGGGTAGGCTAAATTATCCGTAGTGTATGAGTGTGAATGAGTGTGTATGGATGTTTCCTAGAGATGGGTTGCAGCTGGAAGGGCATCGGCTGTGTAAAACAAATGCTGGATAAGTTAGCGGTTCATTCCGCTGTGGCGACCCTGGATTAATAAAGGGACTAAGCCAAAAAGAAAATGAATGAATGAAAGACTTAATAAAATATTACAACACACACTCCAAGCTTAATTCTAAAATCTCAATAAAAGCTTCGAAAGTAAATAATATGTAGTCTACCAAAAAAATATTTTCAGTACAGTTTTATATGAACTCCAAAATGGCCATTCTAGCAGTTACAGAATTCGAGTAGCTCCAGTGTTAAAAGCAAATACTTTTTTGATTTTGTGGTCTACCTGAGATTCACCCTGATTTTTCATTATAACATTTTTTGCTCAAGTGTTTCTTTTAAGGAGTGCGTGCAAGGGTTGATGTGCCGCCCTGTTTTCGTGTTCAGATTTTCTGCTTCATAGTGTTAAACCTTGCTATGTTATGGAGGAGTACATTTTTCATGAGCACTTCATGTGAATTACTCCAAACCGAGACAGCAGAATTATCAGGGGACCTGCAGCGAGGTCAAAACCTTTAAAACCACATATAGGCTACACACTCTCCTGAGCTCAAAGGGCCATTTACTCACACACTTAGTGGTTACAAACATACAAACATTATCACCAAAGATTTAACATACGTGTGAAATCAATACTTACAATGATTATTTTGCTCGCGCACATTGTTATTCATTAGATGAACAATAATTCTGTACAAGTTAATCTACTTAATATAGTTCTAATTTTTGTTTTGGTAATCTTCAATCAAAGTCTGATCATTTGCTTCTGAGTTTGGGGTGGTGCTTCTTTTCTGTTGATATCAGTTAGAAAGCTTCAGTCACAATTAGGCCTGTCACGATATCTATATTTTTTTTTGTACGATATATTGCACCAAAATATATCGCGATAAACTATATTATTGTCATTTTAAGACTATTTTAGGCCACTCATTATATGATGCCAGAATGGCAATATAACAGCATCAAAACACAAGTACACTATTCAAAAGAGCACATAATATTTTATTCTACAGAATATTTAATTTAATTAAGTCATTTTAATAATCGAATGATTAGGCATCGGAATCAGAATGTGAAAACGCATATCCTAAACAAATAATAATAAATGTTAAATGTAAATACTATAGTGTTTTTTTATCCATACTGACATTGACACCTCAAACAGAGAAAGAGAGGTTGTGCAAACAGCTAAAATGTTGCAAGAATTGGTTTTTATGTATGGGCTATATATAGTGTGTCACCAAAAATCATTGAGGTCATGTCCATGTATTGTGCAATAAGTCGATATATTGATTATTGTGACAGGCCTAGTCACAATATTTAACCATGCCCTTCTTACCTAAGTTTGCTGCAAGAAAATGATGCGCAAAGAGAAAGCTCCGCCCCCTACTTAATATTCGGTTTCAGTTTGAAGTACATCAACATACAGTACTGAAGTAAAAGTCTCAGCAACTTCCAGTTAATGCTGATTTTAAATAAGCAACTGGTACCCATTAACATCAACAGTAGGGGAAAAATATGTTATGGAAGACGGCGTCTACTAGTTTTCAGCATTTTTCAAAGTCTCTTTTTTTGTTTAGCAGAAGAGAAAAACGTTGCAGGGTAATTAAATGGTGACAATTCTCATTTTTTGGCAAACTATTCCTTTAAAACAATCCTACACTGACAGATTTCACATTGATCCACTCACATGCGTTGTCTAAAAGTATGTCAAGATGCAAATAGATCTTTTCCAACCTGTCAAACAGAAAAACCCTCATGCAGCATATGAACTTAAATCATGTACTTTTATATGACATACTAATGATTACTCCTCCATGGCTGCCTAAACAATGCTTGGTAGATAATTATATACAATTGATTCCGAAATGAAACAGAATCTCTTGTTTGACTGCATTGTAAGATCAGCCCACCTGCAGCTTCGAAGACAAATCCAAAGTGTACGAGCATGAAACAGGCCCTCTGCGTGCACATTGTTCTCAGCCTCATCCACAGTTTTCCTCCGTCTGTGAGATCTCATGCCTACTCAAACGACCCAGTTTGGAGACACTGCCTTTGAGACATTATGCTTTCTTTTTGAAGACAGCTTGAGCTGAACAGCATGACATCCCCATTAGAGAGAGAGCGCAGGAGAGGAATGATAAAACAAAATATGATTAGCACAGCAGTGCAATAATAATAACAACAATAATAATTACCAAAGTAAACTGTAAAACACGCAAAGCTAAATAAAATGTAATATATATGTAATATGTACACCGTTTAATTTAAAATAATCAACTTTTATGCATATTTAAGCAACACAATAATTATAATAGTACATTAGCTGAAGTGAGGTAAAGTGATATAATTTAAAAGCTTTATTGCCAGGTATGTTCACACATACGAGGAATTTGTTTTCGTAACAGAGCTTCAACAGCGCAACAGAATTACAGAGACAGGACAAAAAACAGATAATCAATATATTTTAGAAATAGAAGTAAGTGTCCTCCGGGTGCTCCGGTTTCCCCCACAAGTCCAAAGACATGTGGTACAGGTGAATTGGGTAGGCTAAATTGTCCGTATAGTGTATGAGTGTGAATGTGTGTGTGTGGATGTTTCCCAGGGATGGGTTGCGGCTGGAAGGGCATCCGCTGCGTAAAAATATGCTGGATAAGTTGGCGGTTGATTCCGCTGTGGCGACCCCGGATTAATAAAGGGACTAAGCCGACAAGAAAATGAATGAATAATATAATATAATATAATATAATATAATATAATATAATATAATATAATATAATATAATATAATATAGCATAATCATGTATATATAAAGAAAATCAAACACGGATAGTCTAAAAACCCTTTTGTATGAGGAACTACTTTCTTCCGCCTTTCATTCACATCCACAGCTGACGTCAGAACAGCAGAAACCATTACAACTTCACACACGTCACATTAGAGCTAGTATTTGAATGATTGTTCTGCATGACATCTAACGCGATGATTGAACAGGTGATTTTGCTCACACTTGAAGATTAAAAAAGCTGAATGGCATGAAATGTCATCAGTCTACAGAGATTTCTTAGTATTTCTCTGTTCCAATAATTAACCCTGAAAAAGCCAGAGCAGCGCCAACACTACCAGATTACCGCTGTGTTTGCAATAAGGAAAAACGCTAAACACATGCAGGCATTTCTTCTTTCTTTTCTTTTTACTAAACTAGTCTGCAGTAACAAAAACAGGAGACGCATTAGAAACAAACAGATGGGCAACCAAAAAGTAACTCAGGGATATACAAAGAGTGATCAACACAAAATACATACATTCCTGATATGAGAGTCCCATCTCACACGCAATACACTACAATTACTATTGTATAAATAAATAAAGTATAAATAGAAGAGAGATCGACTTAGATTGTCACTTACCTGTTTAATAATGATTTGATCAGATGTAGTTAGAAATGATGCTGTTTTTCTCTTCTAAGGGCTTACTATGCGGTCTCTGTTGCCGTCTTGCACCGGAATATCAACCGTCTATTCTATGATGCTCAATGGCAGGCTAATGGCCACAACGTGCTGTCTCTCAGAAATGGTAAATATTTTAAAATAGGCACTATCCTTATAAATAAACTGCATAGTTGCAGTCTAAACAACCACATTCTCGAAAAAAGCCTCAAAAGTACATTATGTTGTCCAACAGCAGCAATATTTGTCAAACTGTAGAGTGTCCTCTGCTTGTCGCTGTATGTAGGTGGAGTAATACACAAGAGTGAAGCGCGAAGAGGCTGGATGAGTGCTGTTTTTTGCAGAATATCACATCAGCCAATCAAATTCAAGAACCAGACTGAACTGCTGCATATAATATAATGTATTGTAATGTAATGTAATATAAAACATGAAGATATTTATTACCGGATATTATCATTATTATTATTATTATTATTATTATTATTATTATTATTATTATTATTGTTATATGAGGCAGATATAACTAGTTAAAATGTTTATTTGTTTAGCTTGAATGTTTCTTCCAATGTAATTTGGCTTGAACATGCATAATAATATAAATGATATAGCACCAGTTTTCTATTTTAAGAGAATAATACTAAATCCATATGGGTCTTTTTTCCACTTTTCTGTTTTACTTTTAGGAACTAAGCCATCATGTGCATTTGAAAAATGTGCAAAAGTAAGATCAAAGAAATGCCAAAATGTTTGGACTCTAGCAAAAAAAGATAACATATGAAAGCGGTTTAGTGAAATGCCAGGCTACAGAACCGTAAACGGCGACATCTCTGAGTATGTGCCAGTGTATGAATCTCTGCGTATGAATCACTGCCTGCAAACTTGAAAGTCATTTGTATTTTTTTATGTCTGAAAATGTTCACCCACACCTCAGGCTCAGGAGTGTGCAAGTGTGTGTGTGCGTGTGAGAGAGATTTACATTTCTGAGAAACAGGCAGCGACATCTGAAAGTTGTGGCGGCAGTTTTACGCGCATTAGTGAGAGCCGAAAGTGGGCTAGATTTTGCATTTTTAATTAGAGTCGGGATTTACTATCAGTATGAATCCTCTGCTGTGTGAATGAAGACAGAAGTGAGAGATAGAAGAGCTTTTGATGATGCTGTTGTTTTTGTGTCCTCAATATTGTATCTCTAGATGTGAAAGTTTTTCCCGGTCTAGACCTGCTTCTTTCCCATTTCTGATTTCTTTCAGTTGGCTTTCAGTGTTGTGGATTTTATTTGAGGTTTCACAGTCGGTCCATGAGTTAATAGGGCTGTTTTTGGCTCAGTCTTCAGGTTCACACTGCCTCACGCAGCTGTTGAAAACACATCTGCGCTCGACAAGAACTAGGAGAGGAATAATCGACCTTGCTACATGTTCAGCTCAAATCCACAGCATTTATGCATCCATAAAAAATTACATACTGAGCCATTACAACTCAGAAGTCAATTTTGTTTCTGCAATAATGCAATCCTTTCATTATTTTTTACAGCTACTTTCTAAATGTGTATTTATTTGATTCATTTCATTTTAAGTACAAGTAAATCTCACAAGTAATGAAAGTCTGAAGTTAAGTCTGCAGTTGTTTCTACACTACCTGACAAAAGTCTTGTCGTCGATCCCAGTTGCAAGAATAACACATAATAACTTGACTTTTAGTTGATCATTTGGAAAAGTGGCAGAAGGTAGATTTTTTTCAATGAATCATCTGTTGAACTGCATCTCAATCATCACAAATACATAAAAAATAAAGACCAACTGGAACCCGCATGGATTCTCACCCAAGATTCTCACAGTAATCAGTCAAGTTTGGTAAAGGAAAAAAATCATTCACCTGGATGACGCGACGGCAGCCATATTGCACCAGACTGCACACCACACACCAGCTGAGGAGACAGAGTGGCTGCGTTCGAAACCGCATACTCAATGAATAGGTACTCAATTTCAGTGAGTACTTACTTAACGAGGACTAAAAGAGTAGGCACTCAACAGCCAAATCTCGTTAAGTATGAATGGGATCGTACGTCATCCGCCATGTTTATGTTATCACGTGTTATCATGTGTGTGCATATAATCTCATATTATACAAGAAACCCATTACAATAATAATTTTGTTAATTGTAAAAGTTACAACCATGTTTTTCAGAGCCTGCATAAATTAGCTTTTCTTTAATAATAATTATAACGATCATAATAATATAAATAAGACGACAGGGACAGAAGCACCTCGCATGAGTAACCTACAACTCTACCGAATAGTTCTTTTCTTTCTCAGCCTCCAATATTTTTGTAGTTGTGTCACTTTAAAAGCAATGCAAAGAACCTACTTTTTTATGCCATAAAAGTGAATTTACTGATATACACACCGGTGCTTGCTAAATGTTTGAACAGATGACATTTAAAGGTTTTTTACATCGGAACTCATCATATTTATACCAGAAGATATGGAGAATTATTGTAATATTTTATTATATTGGCATCAGTGTGTTGTGTTACTTACTGTAGGCCATCCAAGAGTGATTTTTATTTTTGTGTACTGTAGTGCTTTAGCCTGCTTATTTTACATGACCAAAACTTGAAGCAGGGAATTAACATTTTAATTTATTCTTTACCTTAAAATATATATTTTTTATTTCAATAATGAAGGACATCTATATAAGTCAAACAAATCCTATATATACATGACACAAAATACAAATTAAAATGTGTTTTATATGCCACTGCTATGCATTAACAGTCGCTAGAGAAATGTAGCCAATGTGAGTACATCTTAATTTTCAGTCAAAATATGAAAGAATGCATACATTATTGAAAAATTATTATTTCATTTATTGACCATAAAATGAAACATTAAAAAAATGAATAGAAGTAACCATGACAAATAAGTCAACAACACATGAAAGCTTTATTCAAACTTGTTAACAATCATGTATTAGAGAAAGAACCGCACGTTCTGCATCTCCACACAGCGGGGCCAGTTCTGCAGATGATCAGCGGCTCTTCATCTGCATTTGCCATCATTATCATCAGCACCATTATCATCGTCACTGCTGCAGTCAGATTAAAACGGGGTTGGGACATGAGGCTGTCCACGCCTGAGAAACCGATTCTGAAGATGAAGAGACCACATCAACATCTGTCAGGGTCTCGTGCACAGCACTACAGCATCTCCAACATCATCTCCAGCACACCGCTTCTTCATCCTCAGTGCACACGGCACCAGTCTGAGGACATTTCAGATCACACAAAACACATAATAAAGAAGTCATTTTAACAGCACAATGTCATTTTGTGTTCAAAAATAAATAAATAAAAATAAATTCATTTTATCACCTATACAAATGAACAGATAAAACAAACGAATGATGGTTTTATTCAGATTTATGAATACTACATGTAACGTTAGCTAATGTAAACAGTATCGACAACAGTATAATCTACATCAGCACAAGCACATCACTCACTCACTCATGTTGTAAATTCCTGATCTGCAACACTTCTCATATATTTATGTCAGACATTTAAAAATCGTTTTTTGTTTATATAAATTCACCTTTAAAGCGTAATGTTACGTGCTTATGGAAGTTCCCACATGATGATGTTTTAGCGCAAAATAAAACAAACATTTTAACGCTATTATAAACATTATAACACTTTTATAAAACCTCTTTACACTATCAGAAACTCTACAGTTCACTGTGCACTATACCGTTAGCTGAGCAAATGCCATTTAACTAAGGGAACCGTCTTTATGCTTTCCAGTAACTTACATTTCAAAACATCCACGTCCCGTTTATCCTCAATATTATGACGTAATTCTCGTCTCTCCGTTCCTCTTCTTCGTAATGAATTGCTTTCCCATGGCCTCCTGGGATAGATAAGTAACCATCTGAGAATACTCCGAAATCTGGACAGAAAGCAGTAGGGCATCCGGGGATTTCTCGCCTACACTTTTATGATTACCGAAGTTTCAAACGTACTTCTTTCTTGGCGTACTGTTTTCTCCTATTATGTTGTGGGTGAGTATGCACATATCGAGGCAAATTAAGTATACGTACGGCCGAATCTCGCGAGGATTGAGGTAATTCTCGCCTACTCTTTTTTTGGACATTGGGGATTCAAACATACTCAATCGCTCGCTTACTGCTTTTTCCATACCTAATAGTAGGGAAGTACGCGGTTTCGAACGCAGCCAGTGATTCAGCCAATTATGATATGGGGATGGTTAGGAGGCCATGATGGACAGAGGCCAATGGGCAGATCTGGCCAGGATGCCTTTGTTAAACCTCTACTCTTTTTCAAAGAACATCCTGGGATTTTTAATGACCACAGAGAGTCGGACCTCGCTTTAATGTCTCATCTGAAAGACGGCACTCACTGAGCAGTATAGAGTCCCCTTCACTATACTGGCGCATTAGGACCCACACAGACCGCAGGTTGAGTGCCCCCTGTTGGCCTCACTAACACCACTTCCGGCAGCAACCTAGCTTTCCCATGTGGTCTCCCATCAAGGTATTAACCGGGTGCAGCCCTGCTTAACTTAAGCATAAATAAGCGTAATGTAGAGGCGTTTGCCTTTCATATAAGCCACTTCTGATAGCAACTGATCAACTAGAAGTCAAGTTATTATTTGTTGTTCCTAAAACTTGATAGACTTTTTTGTCAGGTAGTGTATGATCTAGCTTTTCCTTTTATTACTGTTCCAGTTAATTTTATAGTTTTACTCTACTGGATTAAATTGAATAGAATTTCAGTTTGCAAAGATTACAAGCATAAAGTGACAGTAATAATATATTATACTTATATATAGTTTCTTTCTTCTGTTGAACACACACACACACACTCATATTCAAACACTACGGCCAATTTAGTTTATTCAATTAGATGCTACTAATTAAGCTGAATTTTTATTAAGCATGAAATATCCTTTTCAGCAAATCACAAATGTATCCTAACTGCTCCTGCAGTTTGTGTATCAAGTACATTAAATCCTGTCCATATAACCACTCAAAGGATAGCGTGAGGACTGACTAAAACTAATAAACATTTAATAGAGGGTTTGTTAAAGTATTCCAATTTTCTGACACAGTTTCTCTTCAATAATTTATACCCATAACATAAAAAAACCAACATGTAGGGAAAAGCTAAACTGCTTTCCTTTCCAGGGTGATAAAGGAAAGGATTTTTGGGCGCTCAGAGATTCAAACAGGAACCAGACAAACAGTCTCACTCTTATCTACAAAAACACCTGCTGTCAGCTGAGACCTGGTGTCATTTCACAGGGCAAAGAAAAGACGAGGAAGAGCTGAGCACTGCTGTGTATATCCTCTTTTCAGAAAGTAAAGTTTATAAAGTACAGACACTTGTAATGAACAACCAGAGACAAGAGAAAACGAGAGATGAAAATAAAGAGGTACTGCCACAAAAAAGTGAGAGTTATTACATTGTTATTTTTACATTGTTCACTCTAAAGAATGCTGGGTTGTTGTAACCCAACGTTGGGTCAAATATGGTTAAAATTTTTTTTAATTTAATTAAAAAACTTAATGGTTAAGTTTGTCCATATTTGCATATTTTGCAGCCTCTGAAATGAGACACAGCTATAGTTTATAGCGGAGCTGCCAGTCTGACGGGTGGAAGGAGGTGTCATCAAATGACCTGGTTTGCAAGTTACGGGTTTGTACCTAATCAAGCAGTGCTCATCCATCAGGGTCACGTGCCATTGATCTGTTGAGTCTGGCTGATAAAGGACCGACTGACACAAATCAGCTCAGCTTCAGAACAATCATCTAACTAGGCTTTAGTGTTAGAATTGTTATCGCATATGTTCAATGATTATTTGGTTGCTAGGGTCGTCAGGGTAGTTTCTACGGGGTTTCTGAGGTCTTCTCTGTGTTATCTGGGGTGTTTGTGTTTAGTTGATAAAATATTTTTAGGCAGTTGCTTTGGTGTTTTGGGTGCTTGCTATGGTGATGAAATGTGCTAGGATACTGAATAAACATAAATTACATTTTATTTCTGTAAACTAAATGTAAAGATCACAAAAATACACATTGATTCAACTCTCAGGACTACGGAAGCGTAGAGCTGCCACCCAGGTAAAAAAAAATCTGAGCGCCCTGGCTACTTGGCCACAGGGATATCCCTTGATATCCCTGACCGGGCTGACCGGTTAGCGCGCCTGACTATATGACCCGGTTCTATTTGACTCATTTTCCAGTAAAGACAGCACTTGCGTGTTCTTGTTGCATCCGTTAGAGACATTCTTCGGGTACACCACGATTCCGTAGAAATCTCGATATTGGGCTATCCACGTTTGTGGCCATGTTGCAAGCAGCTCATAGCTTAAACTGCCAGTTTTCTGGCAGGCGGACTCTTTGTCTTTGCACCTGATAATAAAGTTTTCACGTAATAACGTGATAATTCAGCCTGATCTCATGAGAAAACGTAAGCATTTTCCGTTTTGCGAGTTTAGTTGCTAATTCGTACGAATTTGTACGAGTTCAGTCGTACGAAAATGTACGATTTAAAAAAGGAGGCGTGGCACCCAACCCCACCCCTAAACACAACCGTCATTGGTTGATGAGCAAATCGTACTGAATTGTACGAATTACATCGTACGAATTCATACGAATTAGCCACTAAATAAAAAGTTACGAACTGCCGTGAGGCAGCGTTGTGATAATTATATTGTACGAACATAATATTATATTGTACGAACATGAACAGTATATTGTACAAACGTGATATTATATTGTAAAAACGTGAAAAATATATTGTACAAACGTGATAAAGCTCAGATTTTTTTTTACCTGGGCGGCAGCTCTACGCTTCCGTACAGGACAAACCTTGCTTGCACAATTTATAAAAATCTAGTTATGTCTACATAAAAACTAAGCTGAAGTTACTAAATCCCAAAAATATTTTTACAATGTAGGTTGGATTTATATTTTTGCTGCTAGTTGTGGTACAGTACGTAAAGCACTCCTGAAAAAGCTGTTAAAACTAGCAATGATATTTAACATCTTTAGCAAACCTTTCTGAAAAGGTGACTTTGGCAAGTTGTTTCTAACTCCTGAAACAAACTCTAAACTACGTAATTAAATGTATATTTCAAGGCACGTTTTTACAACTTACAACAAGAAAAGGAAAAGCAATTAGGTCAAAGTCCTGATAAACATGACCTTCATAACCCCTCTTTATCTCATGGCTTTAAGCGCAGAACAGACAGACATAAGAATGCTCTACATTTCCTGAAAAACTTTCCCAAGCCAAGGAATATCTATGCAGAGGCCACTACTCATAAACAACACAGCTAAAAAAGCAACTCTTCCTGCCCTGGGCATTATCAAGCTACCCTCATCCAATTTACTGTTCCCCTGGTCTTTAAAATCAGCTTTTGTGGGATAACAAATATGTCTGAGAAAGGCTAATCAAATGTCCATATTGAACGCCTGTTGAACAGAAACCCTCTCAGATCTCGGTTGATCAAATATTCAGCAGGTTTCAGTCTTTGCTTTCTCTCCATTAACATGAGCATGCAGTTCAGCTGTGACTGTTTTATTTGTAGTCATTAAAAAGAATTATATTTTGGTGCTTTTAACTCTGTTCTTTACTCTATTTTTAACAAAAATACTGCTCTTTTCCTTCTTTGTTTTACCTTTGACACTGTTTTGTAAAAATTCTGCACCAGTTTTAATATGAATAGTTCACCTCAAAATTAAAACTCATCAAACGGCATTAATTGTTCACCTTCATTCTAAACCATCATACCATAGTAACACAAAAAGGGCATTTTGAAGAATGTTGGAAACCGCAACAACACTGAAGCCATTGCATAGAAGAATACAATACAGCCATAGCTGTTTGCAATGACATGATGATGGTAAATGACAGAACATTGATGATATCCAACATGTCAAAAAGGTCATACATTTTAAAAGTTCAGAATGAAGCATCTTAAGTTAAAATCAGCTAAAAACTGAATTAAAAGAAGAAATTGACCTTACACTTTGAATAAAGGCCCATGCGCTTATACCGACAATACCGACAGACATGATTATAAAAATACCAGTGTTCACAGCAATAGCAACTATAGTAATAACAGCAAAAAGAAATGTACTGTTGGAATCATTTGAAATGACATTGCAATATTTTGTCTGCAATATATTTTTTGCAAGATAAAAATAATGTCACAGATGATAAAAGTTCATTTTTACAAAATATAATTGTCCGTACTGTGTATATTTTTGCTTGTATAAATGCAATGCATGACTATATTGTATAAAATATTTGTTTATATTTATATACAGTTGAAGTCAGAATTATTAGCCCTCATTTGATTTTCTTTTTCTTTTTTAAATATTTCCCAAATGATGTTTAACAGAGCAAGGAAATTTTCACAGTATGTCTGATGATGTTTTTTCTTCTGGAAAAGGTATTCTTCTGCTAGAATAAAAGCGGTTTTGATTTTTTTTAAAGTCAAAATTATTAGCCTCTTTAGGCAATTTGTTTTTGATAGTCTACAGAACAAACCATCATTATATAATAACTAGCCTATAATTACCCTCACCTGCCTAGTTAACCTAATTAACCTAGTTAAGCCTTTAAAGGTCACTTTAAACTGTATAGAAGGGTCTGTAGTAAAATATTTTTTACTGTCATCAAGGCAAAGATGAAATAAATCAGTTATTAGAGATGAGTTATTAAAACTATTATGTTTACATTCATTTATTCATTTTCTTTTCGGCTTAGTCCCTTTATTAATCCGGGGTCGCCACAGCGGAATGAACCGCCAACTCATCCAGCATTTGTTTTACGCAGCGGATTCCCTTTCAGCCGCAACCCACTGGGAAACATACATACACTTATTCACGCACATACACCACGGACAATTTAGCTTACCCAATTCACCTGTACCGCATGTCTTTGGATTTGTGGGGGAAACCGGCGCACCCGGAGGAAACCCATGCAACCACGAGGAGTACATGCAAACTCCACACAGAAATGCCAACTGACCCGGCTGGGGCTCGAACCAGCGACCTTCTTGCTGTGAGGCGAACGTGCTACCCACTGTGCCACTGTGGCACCCTGAATGAAGAAAGTGCAGTATCTAAAATAGCAGAATAAGCCCCACCCCTCTAAATAAAAGCGCCAATCATATACTGTTAAAGTCATCGCATCACTGCAGCTCCAGTTCAGTTGCCCCAGAAGCAGATGCACTATTTCAACAAAAGAAACAACATTTACATAACACAGAATTGCATATTCTGTTGCAGTCAAGCCACCCAGAGCTGATGGAAAATGTCTGCCAAATCAACTGACCTTCCTTAAAAGGGTCTACGCATGGTTCCAAACAGTCTCTCCAAAAGCAAAGCTCCATTTGATAGGTCAAAGTTCACTCCTGCCATCACAACATTACAGATGTTTATTATGACTGTCCATAACTGACATAGATCTGAACGGCTTATCTCCCTGAATTCAGCTGCTGACCGTCTAGTCTCTAAGCAGATGAGTAGTGAGGGGTTAAGTGGTTTAAGTCCACAACCAATACTCAATGTACATCACATCCCGTCTGATACACATACACAGCCCCATCTGTCCTGTGCATCTAACCAGCTTATGACCGCATGACCGAGTGAATCCATGGGTCAGATGCTGACATACATTGGCGGAAGCTGAGCTTTGTGCTTTACATCGCATCTGCACAGTACCCTCAATGTGAAAGATACAGCAAGTAAGAAAACATTATACATAAAAATGTGTACGCGTGTGAGATATATATTTTTCCTATGTTGATAATATTGTCATCTGACATTTTTATCCTTTTTCTGTTCATCGTTTACAAGTGACCTTGACACAATCAACACTGTATTTATGCTGAAGAAAAAATAAAACGTGACAGTCAAATTTGTTCTCTAGATGCAATTCTCAACAACTTAATTCCCTACCTTACCATTTAACAGTAATAATAATAATAATGGGTGACGCGGTGGCGTAGTAGGTAGCGCTGTCGCCTCACAGCAAGGTCACTGGTTCAAGCCTTGGCTGGGTTAATTGGCATTTCTGTGTGAAGTTTGCATGCTCTCCCTGTGTTTGCGTGGGTTTCCACCGGGTGCTCCACTTTCCGCCACAAGTCCAAAGACGCGGTATAGGTGAATTGGGTAGGCTGAAATTGTTCGTAGTGTATGAGTATGAATTAGTGTGTATGGAAGTTTCCCAGAGATGGGTTGCAGCTGGAAGGGCATCCGCTGTGTAAAACATATGCTGGATAAGTTGGCGGTTCATTCAACTGTGGCGACCCAAGATTAATAAAGGGACTAAGCCGAAAAGAAAATGAATGAATGAATTAATAATATTCATTCATTCATTTTCTTTTCGGCTTAGTCCCTTTATTAATCCGGGGTCGCCACAGCGGAATGAACCGCCAACTTATCCAGCATTTGTTTTATGCAGCGGATGCCCTTCCAGCCACAACCCATCTCTGGGAAACACATCCATACATTCCCATTCACACACATACACCACGGACAATTTAGCTTACCCAATTCACCTGTACCACATGTCTTTGGACTGTGGGGGAAACCGGAGCACCCGGAGGAAACCCACGCAACCACGGGGAGAACATGCAAACTCCACACAGAAATGCCAACTGGCCCAGCCGGGGATCGAACCAGCGACCTTCTTGCTGTGAGGCGAACGTGCTAACCACTCGGCCACCGTGGCGCCGAATTAATAATAATAAAAACAATAATAAAACAAAAAAACATTTTATATTTACATCTTTGAAAAATTAAAAAAGTAAGAAAAAGGTAAGGGGTTGAATAAAGTGTTAATATTTGTTTAATTTTTTAAAGGTCTGATAAGGTCAGATTTCTTCCAAATAATTTTTTTATTTCGACCATGAAATGACAAATGGTCAGAATAACAAATGTTTTCATTTATTGTTATAGAAAAATATGATTATTGCACCAAAATTGATTAAGTGCAACTGATGAAGTGCAAACTTATATAGATTAGTCATTGGTATTGTGGTGGCATGGCACACAATAAACGAATGGCACATTTATTTGTTATTTTATGCACTAAATGCTAAATGACAGTATTTTCATTACTGTTATCATTTTCTGTGCCTGAGTAAAACACGATTGTTTTATCATCATTTTTTAATGTCATTATTTTGTTTTATAGTTTGGATAATTTTTTTTCTGCAACAACTTGTTACAGCCAAACTTCCAAAATGATCAAGACGTTTGTTTTAACATTTAGGGGAGAGCAGGAACAAGAGTAACTTGGGACAAAAGTAACAAACTGATTTTCTCAATGCCCTGACAACATTTGCTTTCCAGCTTATAACAGCGCATTCAGCATTCAACCCTTGAAGGAGCTGCCATAAATCACATGATTTCGGTATCGTGTCCCGCTGTCAGCTCCGAATTTGTGTTTCTCTTTTCATGTGTCACACTAATGATCAATCTACAGGTTATTTAGAGCAATAACACATCCTTAAGTTTACAATGTCTAAATTTTTCAGTTCACTAAGTAACTCTTTTTATTGATGTTCCTCTGCTTATATTTATATCTTATTTTTCGCTACCACAGAGTTTGCAGTGTTTAGATTTTGATGTTTTATAAAATGAATGCATATTGCCAATAATACAAAAATACTCATATTTTAACAGTTTGCATTGTTGGGTTGCTTTTGAAACATTTGATGGAACTGAAATTAAAAATTTTAAAAATGCTGTTTAACATTTTTTTCAAAAAATAAAGGACAAAATATGTTTGCAGTTCACATTAACGAAGTCATAGTCAGGTACATTTTAAATAAACAAGATTAAGCCAGAAAATTTAGCAAATATTGTTATGTTAATTTTGACCCACCCCTGTGTTACGTTCATCGCTATGGGGTCAAAAGTAACAATGTGCAACTTTTGTTTACATTGGAGTTGTTTTACATTGATACAAAACAACACCAGATTTTGATAGAGCACTCTTCTGAGTTAATTACCACAGCAAAAATATATTTCTACTAAAAATGTATCTTTTAAAATTAGGTTTTTATGAAAAATGGTACTACCTACCCAACCTTAACTTTTCTAAATTATTCATGCAATCTTCAACCTTACAATAGTCAGAATAAATATTGTTTATGAGAGGTATCAGACATAATAGAATGCTCATAAAACTCTAAAACAAAGAATCAACAAAGCTCATAAAGTACAAGGAGTTCCTAAAATCACCATTAAAAATCAACACCATCAGCACAAACAACGTCAGCAAACAGCAAATGATAAAATAAAATAACTAGCCTTTAGAATTATCTGTATAATTTATTCATGCAATGTAGCCTATGTCAGGAATGCAAATTCAGCAACATTGTTCAAAGCACATTTGGGGCACTATTGTTTGAATGAATCTATTTTAAACACGTTAGACAAAGTAATTCATATTTCTCAGCTGCGATTCAAAAAACCCTAGATAATACAACTCCGATTTTACCAGCCTCAGCGGTGCAATCCTCCCAAAACACTGCCAAGACCAGTTTAATCACTGTAATATATTTAAAACAGCCTATGCTATCTCACTGTAAAGTCTAATGAACGCAGGTTATTAAAATAAGCTCCAAAACTGATTACAAGTATATAATAGTAAGTTACACCAAAAACTGCGTATGAAGCTTTAACAACAAATTCTCCCAATTATTCAGAAGTGAGAATATATTGCCGGAGCCTCGCAGGTGCAGAAGTGTTTGCTGTAGTACTGTGCGTGTCCCTGAATGAAGCAGCTGGTGGAAATACGTTATGAGCACACCTCTCCTTTCCAGCATCAGTTCAGTATACACTCAAACCAACTGGGAACAGCAATTACTATAAATATTACTCGTCCTTCATTTTGTCGGATTAAAACGGGAGGTTCTTCAATAAAAAATAACTGGCCTGCAGAAAACGCTGTTAATCACACGTCTGTGCTCTTCATCTTTTACGCGGTCAGTCACATCCTCTTCTGGCGGTATTCTCTACTTGTTCGTCCAAGGTTGGTCATATTTCACATTTGACTGGGTAAACAGGAGACAATGACATGAAATTTTTGCACAAATATAAACGCTTGAAAGCAGAAACGGCAGCGTTTGAAGGGACAGGTAAGACAAAATGACATTTAGTTTTTTTACTCACTGGCTGATTATTTTGTCCCTCGGAACCATGGCCTCTGAATGTTCACAAATACTACGAGCTGCAGGAAAACTAAATTAATCTGCTACATTAAGGTTTTCTGAAGTGAAAATTTGATGAAAAACGAAAAACTTTACGGGCCTTTTCAAAGCTTGATTGTGATTGGCTGATGAACATTCAAACAAACGTGCAATTACTATTAGTGAAAAAAGTAGTTCCAGGTTATTGGGTTCCATATCAATTCGACAACAAATTCAGTTATTTAAAAAAAAAATCTCTTTAAAAACTAGCACAGTAATATTGTAATAGTTTGTTGTTTTTGGTCCATACACAACGTAATAGTTATTTTGGACTCAGCTGACTATAATAATAATAATAAAAATACATAAATTCAATAAAACAAAAACAAACTTTTATTATGCTGACTTTCATAAAACTATACACATAGCATCTGTGACAATATGAGCTATGAGCAATCTCATGTTTTAGTCAAGATGTTAAGCCCGGCTCACACTGTCTGATTTTTAATGATCCTTAATGATTGTAGCTTGTCAGAGTGCACATTATTTTCATGTCATATCCATAAGACCTTTTGACATAATGTTGAATATGTCAAGGCAACAATCAAATACAAAGATTTAAGCCTAGAATTGCAGGAATCTTTTTAGGATTTCCCAAAGATGGTCCAAGATGACCAATTTGTGGCTGAAATCACACAGCGTAAGGCTTTAGAGAAACATCTGTTCAGTTCAAGTTTAAATCTTGTCTCATGGTGGAATATATCTGATACCTATCTGATATATTCCACATGCTCTCTCTTACTGGACATTCTCTGAATGACATCTTTAGTTCTACAAAGTGTCAAAAGTTGTGCAAAATTGTATTTCTTGGTACTCTAAAAAAAGTTTTAAACTAAACAGTCAAAGGTAGAATAAGTAAACCACAACTTGTTTTCAAAAACATCTTTTTATTGACATCTTCAAAAGACCGGTTTTGTAATCGACTCTTTCCGAGCCAATGGTAAACTTCACAGAAAAAGCAGATCCATCATGTTACCCTCTTACTTCGAATCACTACTGAGCTGAGCAAGGGTGTGTACCTTAGTGTCTTTTCTCTCTGAATGTGTCAGCAAAGTAATGCATCTCAATCAATAGAAATGTTGCATTCATCTTTTCATGCATTTATGGCTATATTTAGATTGCACAGTCAAGGAAAAAAATAATCTTGATTATTGAGTTTTAAAGCAAAACGTTCAAAAACTTTCATCCTTTTGTGTAGCCTCATGAATTGTCTATGTGCACAAATTCAACCAGTTCCCATCAAAATATCCTTTTCTCTTTGTAAGGCTTTCATTTTCAGTACAAGTGCGAAAATTCTGCAGTAAACACATTAAAAAGATTTGATTCCCCATAGAGTATCGAGCCAAACACTCTCTTAGTTCTGTCAGCTCTCAAACCTTACCTTACTGACTCATAAAAAAGTATTTCTCCAAAACATTGAAAAAGGCAAAAGGAACGGTCACAAACAACCACAACTCACACGAACCATATATAAACATTATGCTGAACGGAATGTATGTCCATAGGTTTTTGGAATGCATGTTTGAGGAGTGCACGTTGTGCAACTGTGCTTTGCAAGGTTATACAGCTGTACACTCACATGTGCATGCTGACAAGAATCTCTCACATGCTTATATTTTGAACTTCTAAACCTCTATTTATAATAACAGTCTATCAGCCATGTTTGCTGAGAAGCAGTGTCTCCATGGAAGCTCTGAATTCTTCACAGTATCATAGTCTCGCCTTCAAAAACATCTACACCAAACATCTGACGCACTTGTGAATTTGACACCTATGGAGCAAAAGTGTGTGCACAGTGAGCAGGGGTTAGTGTGCATCTTGGTTTCTGTATGTGTGTACTGGTAGGACATTGCAGTCTGTTTCTCTGTTAGGTGTGGCTTATTAAACATATCCCTGAGGCCTCAATACCACAGACACCAAATGACGACCTCATAAAGCAATGTAAAAAGATTCGATCATACGCAATTCTTTAAAACAACAGAAAGGCTTCTAAAACTAGAAAGTACCTGCTTGATTTTCAATACTACGAACACAACGGTTCCTAGGAATTAGCTTAGGCCACACGTCCCACAGCACTGCTGTTAAATAAAGACTTTGTACCTGAACAGCACCAGCACAGCAGATCCACTGCTGCCTTCATCAACATCATCACCCATTCAGTCACTCTTTCATCGCATTTTATCATTAGTCTTATTGCTTAAATCAAACTGCATCAAAGTCACAGTGCTGAAAGTCTGTAGCATTCTGCATCTGCTTAAGATACAGGATGTCCACGTAAATTCTATGTAACAAACATCATGAACATTGTCCTGTAAGTAAGGCAAATACAAACAAAACAATTACTTGTCAGAACCTTTAAAACATTTTCAGACAAGAATGCAATAAATATTAGCTGTGTGTGATACACATCAGTTCAGTCTGGCCCATTTATATCGTCTATATCTGATACTCCTGGGATAGTAGACATCCTTAAAGAAGCTTCTAGACATTGGAAATGTTTTGTGAGGCATCTCGTGCTTGCCTAATACCATAGAGCCACTTAATGACGCGTGCATTCCTCTCGATGACGGAGATGCCGTAAGGAACCCGTTCACTGGGTTTGATAGGCCCCATATCGTCATCTTCATCATCCTCCTCCTCTCCTCTCTGTCCATCCCCGCACTCTGAGCTAGGCGTACTGACACTGCGGAGCTTTGAGACTGAAACAATGTCCGAATTTGCCCGGGCAAAGCGCTCCACACCACCCATTCCTTCCACCTCATCTGGGTCCAGCCCACAATAATTAAAGAAGCGCTCCAGGTCAGCTGTGGCCCGAGAGTATCGGTCACTTAAGTCTGATTTGGAACGGTGGAGGGAGGGGTGTTTCCGGGTTGAACCAGGACGTGACCCTCGTGAGCTGGCCGAGGACAGGCGAGTAAAAGCAGGGGAAGGTGGGGGAATAATGCCCGGGCGCAGAAGCCGTGGGCTTGAGGGTATACATGGGGATGAAGGGTGAGCTGCCGAAGGTTGCTGTTGAACGGGTGTAGGAGGTGCCTGTGGCTGGGCTACCTGTGGTTGGGTCTGTCTTGGTTTGGGTTGTAGAGGCAGTCTTTGAGGTTTTCTGATTTCTGCTTGAGGTCGCACATCCACCCGGCGTACAGTTACAGAGTTGGGTGGACCATAACTACCTTGTGGTACCAGTCGGGGAGCTCTTGCTGGAACAGGAGGCGGCCTTCGACTAGGCTCTGCAGGTGAGGGTTGATTGTTAAGAGGAGAAGATGTGCGAGAGGAGTTAGGTGTTGAGGCAAGATGTGCTTTAAAGTTGATGCAGTGCTGCAGTTCTGCAGATTGTCCACTACCAACACTCTGACCACCAGAAGAGGGAGAAGAGGCTGAAGGAGAAGGAGAGGAAGGAATGGAAGAGGATGCCAGCGGCCCATCGCAAACATTGATTAGATTATTGAGTACTTCTAGGTTGAGTTGCGGTCCTCTGCTCATGCCATGATCCGGTCCTCCATTTTCTGTATCAAGTAGCCGTCGGGTAATCTTCCTTGCTGGTGGAGTGTTTATTCTGCATTGCATTAACATGCTTGGTGATAATAGTGGTTTGCGGATTATTGGGGGCTTTACGGGTTCTTGTCTAGTAAGTGCTACTTGCTGGCTCTTTACGTACTTGGCCTTGTCTGCTTCCAGGCGCTCAACTGCACTAAGCTTCCGAGTTCCTGTCTCTGGTACTCTGCGGAAGTAGCCCGGGCCTTTGTTGAGGATACGGAAAGGCATGGCAGAGGTGAAGGGACCCCCCGTCAGACGTCCATCTGTGGGACGAAGGGTCTCCACTGGCATGATGGGTAGCAGTGGGATTAATTTAAGAGGTGAAATGAAGGCTAAGGGTCAAAGTTTTCCTTGCTTTTTATGAATGCCTTGCAGTCCCAAGAAAGACTTTTGTATTAGCAGGTCTCTTTATTCCTTCTCCTTTGTGTTTTAAGCTCCTTTTTCCCCACCTTAAGGGCCCCTTTAACTTTCTTACCAGTCCGAACACTCCTGCTGCTGTTACTTCACTCTTTTTTGTGGGGCAGCCTCTTGCTTCTATTATCTGTGCTCTCCCGAGTCCGGCTCATTGAATAAAGGCCCGTGGGATGGGGTCATAAAGGGTCGCATTCCACATCAGTCCGGCTGAGTGACCCACCAGGATGGGGCAGATCCTGAAGTGAGCTTTTTACAGCTGAAAAGTTAGCGGAATAGTTTTGGTGAAACACAGTGGCTCAGTCCGATCCCGTCAAACTCTGGATGCCTCCAACTTGTAAAACTCCTTAAAAACTAGGGCCTATTTTTTTTTTGCAATCCTGGACTCTTTTCCTGGAGGAAGAAGAGAAAGAGAAAGATGCTGTCAGACATGGATAAGCAAAAAGAGGACCTCCTCTCGTGCCCTCTACTCCACACATATACTGGAGTACTCTGCAGTGAATGGGGGTAGACGTTTGGTTTAAATGCACCGTCTGACCCCTCCCACACCACTCTTAAAGCCTCCAGATGATGCATGTGTGAGCAACCAATCTGGAAAGAGAAAAAGGGCCGAGCACAGGAGGAGGAGAAACCAGCAACTGATCTCTGATTGGCTAAAGGTTAGAACTCTGACCAATTGCACCCTTCCCCCACTCACAACAAACACTCCTACTGAATTTTCATTCAAATGTGATTCTTTGAAAAGAAACAAAAAAAGAAAAGAGCATAGCTAAAGAACAGCTGCAATCTTTTACATTCAGTTGCATCAAACATTGCCCTTTATGAAAATATTTAAATGTCCTCCTCTCCACTTGTCCAGTGTTCTCGAGCACACAAGGGCACTTAGTGTATTGTATTTACAAAAGTACATTATATGCAGATTATCATATATTATTTTCTGGTCTGAGACAAGAGCCAAGCGAAGGCTCATTTAAATCTGTCTGAAACACTCGTGAGCATCCACACAGCTTGACACCGCTTGAGTGTCACACAATGCAGTACAGTCTTTTTACCTTCACTTTCTATAAACAGACAGAGAACTACTCTCAAATCTGTGCTGGCTCAAATTTAGTCTCTTCTTCAACTCTCTTTTTTTTCATCCCAACTTCTGATGTTTTCATATTCTCTTGATCCTCAGTGTCAGGGGAGTGAAGTCAATTTCCCTTTCTTTTTCTTTTACTATTCTCCTTTTTATTACTACATTAAAGGTTTGGATTACATCATTAAGAACGCTGAGAGGCTTGTTCCTTGCCATTCCTCACCATCCTCATCCTCATTATATTCGTATACACATTTTTAATTAATCTTTTTATAGCATGACTTTGTGTCTAGGCCCTCATCCCAGTTACGCTCCCTCTCCCCTACTTTCACTAATAAGATGGAAAACCCTCAGTATAACAGTAAAACATATTCTCTAACCAAGCAATTGTTCAGGCAAAAATCGAAATATAATCTTAAACAGAATGTACAGCCTTGAAAAAAAAACTTCTATCCTAACAGACATTCAGCTTAAAGGCTGAACAATAAAAAGCCTAAATAGCTTAAATGAGATCCTTGGTTTGCACTGCAATTATTTTTTACCATCAAATCAAAACTGACCCCATTTAAGTTTTGTTTTATTGTAAACATTTGTTTTACTCATATTTTTCCAAATACTACATTTGTAAGTTTCATGTTCTTCATCTGAAACAACCTTTCCCTTTTTACCTTCATCCATTAAGACACTAATGGATAGTTTCGTGTAGTTATTATTTCAACAATTTGAACAGGCGATTTTCACAATCCAATCCAATCTTAATGGATGAAGTCAAGCTCCACACTATATTTTATTGATTCTGCAGTGATTTGCTTTGGATGCAGGATTACTGTTGCCACAGATTATTCCATTGTGGTCTTTGCATCAATCAGACAGCTGAGAAGGGTTAAATGTTGGTTCACACTGGTCTGTGAACACTAAAAAAAATATTTGTTGTGGGTTTTAATTATAAAAACCGAACTATTAAACATACTTGGCATGCCTCTATCTGTTATTGTGTCTTATAAGAAGCTTATGGATGGAGTAATGCAATAAATGCTTATCCAGGTCAAATTCTGTGATACATTTAGATGATGATGATGATGAACACACACACACACACACACACACACACACATTTACAGCTGTCGCTTAGTGGCCGGGTTTTTAATAGTAACCGCAGTTGCTCAGGACCCTGATGAAAGGGGTGAGGCAGCTCTAGTGTCCAAAAACCAAAGTGGATCATCATTCCATCCCTTCCATCTCTGTATTCCCCAGCCCTAAACTGGCCTTTACCAGACATCAGCATGGAGGAACGCTCCTCCACATGGACCATAGACCACAAGCACAAGGGCTTACAGGGACGTATATGGATAACAATGAGAGCTTGCAAAAATTCTCAGCTTGTTAAGTCATCAGAGCCCTCTCTGAAAACTATTTAACTACCTCTGGGAACAAAGAGATAAGCACATAAACAGCATACAAATGTAGCCGCTCATGCTTAAAGTGTACCCTAAATCAGGGGTGTCCAACCCTCAAGGCCAATGTCCTGCAGAGTTTAGCTCAAACTTTAATTTAAAACTCTTGAACCAGCTTATATAGGTGTTCGGGATGACAAGAAACATCCAGGCAAGTGTGTTTGGAATTGGACACCTAGATATATGTTGCTAGGAATAAAAAAAGCAGATCCAATACATACAGATACAAATATCATTGTTAAGAAAATATAAATATACCAGTATAAATAAATATCCTTAATGCATGCAGAACCTAACCTGCATTTTAAATGACTAATGAGAGTTTCCTCAGCAGACCACAATAAGCAAGAGTTTGTTTCCCAACTCAACTTGTGGATTGTACCCGACCAGCTGAGAAACATTGTTTACAGCAGTGATATACTCTGTCCAACAGGAGCAAAGCTCAAGCTCATCTTACAACACACTGTGATCACAAAACCATTAAAGTGTTTAGGTCTCGTGTAAAATAAGATCCCCAAACAGAAGCAGACTCATTGCAGACTGGAATGTGATGGCCAAAAGAGCGAAGGTGGCACGAACATCCAACAGCTTTGGGCACAAACGTGGTGTGAACTGATTGAGATAACAGAAGTCTATCAGCACTGAGCCAACTGGACCCACAACACCGAAGACATGGGGAGAGCCAGGAATACACACACTTCGAGCCACATACACAGACACACACCCATGTCAGACTGCCACAACCACAGACACACGCAGGCATCTCCAAAACAAACCTTACTGGGCACAAAATTGAAGATCTGGTCTTGATTTCTGAGAGCTGATGTAATGTTCCCCACAGAGTTTAGTGGTAAAATGTACCGTTGGTTGAGCTGCAAAAAATGTGAATGGAAAAATGTGAATGGAAAAATGTTCACTAACGGCTTAAACACAAAGTAAGAGCGATGTTTTTGTGGGTGTTTTTAAATTTGAAGAGATGTGATTTCCAACATTAGTTTTATTACCGTTTGAGGACACAATGTACAATAGATAGAGGAAAATGTGATGCAAATGAGCTAATCCTAAAAACCATGATAAATCCACTGGGAGACGGCGGGCCAAGTGTGGCGGTCTACAGCTGTAGGGGGAGAGTAAAAATGACCTCACTAATTTTGGCTGAAAGAAACTCCGCAATGTAATTAGAGGGGATTTCTGCGTGACTGCATGAGATCTGCTGCTTTAAGAATATCTATCAATTATGGTTGCGACAACAGGCCTGACATGACAGTCACGTGAGAGGGGAAGATAAAAAAGACCAAGGATGAGAAAATTATAATGTAGTCTCTACACAGGGGGCTTTTGGAAAAGGTCTGAAAGTCAGAAAGGAAAAATGTAGTAACTACAGGAAGAATAAGTCAAGAACAATTGTTTTTCTTGATATATATTTTGATTAATTTTCATATACATTTACACAGTTTATCAAAGCATAGACCAGATTTCAGTCACAACTTATAATTTAGACCAAATATACCGTTACTATGCTTTGCCATAAAATGGAAGAGTACTAACGGTGATGTCTGGCATAGAACTAAAAGTGTAGTTCACCCAAAAATGAAAATATTTTGATAAATGTTGGAAACACTGACTTTGTTTTTTGCGACACTGACTTTGAATTAGTTTTTTTCTACTATGTATGTCAGTAGTTACAAGTTTCCATCATTCTTCAGTATCATCCTTGTGTTCAAGAGGAGAAAGTCAAACAGGTTTGGAACAAGTCAAGGTTGAGTAAATGACAGACTTTTCATTTTTTGTCGAACTATCACTTTAAAGCACTGTGGAAAAGCTGAATGTCAATTGATCTACGCATGCAGACAAGTTAAAGGCTTAATTACTGGAGAATGACAGCTCTAAATAGGTCAAAACCAACATTTCCTGCTCCGAGCAACCTGGATTTACTTTGAAGCTGAATCACCTATGCAGAGGCACAGTTACACTCCTGTTCCTCAGGCTACATGATATCCTTCAACATGTCAACATTCCAGGAAGTTTGTGTGAATCCTCAGAGGTATTAGGTAAGGACTGAGCACAGTTAATCTGACGTCACTATGTGTAACAGGGGATCTCAGGAATCTCTCCCAAATGTGATTATGAAACAAAAGCGGAAGTTATGTAATGAAAATAGAGAGGGAACGTCGACGTAGAATACTCATGATTGACAAGCCCACTGACGTCTTTTAAGACTGCCGTTCTGCCCCTTTTCCACTTGGTCACAGAAGAACTGACTGAACCTGACTGAGCCTGATTTCTTCCAAAATTTCCTCTCCACTTTCGTCAATTGGTAGAGTTTGGTTTCTTGCTACTGTTGCCTCTGGCCTACTTGGTTGGGGTCGGTGGAGCTGCTTTTCAGTGTATTGCTCCTTGAACACTCCACCTTTGTTGGGCTCATTTTGCAAGCCAAGTAGAGTTAAACAGTGAGGTTATACCCTTTTTACCCCCCTTCTGTAGTTACATTGCTGCAGCCATGGTACAACAACAAAGTTCCTTGATTACAACACCTGAATGAGAGTATAGTCCCAAGCCATATCAAACTATAAAACACCAACTTTTCATTTTTCGTTGGTCTGTACACAATGCAATTACAGAATAGAGTGTTGGAGACATGAAGATTGGCTGAATGGATAACATTTTTTATAAAAAAAAAACAACTGTTTAACTCTAGGAGACTAGGGAAAAAGTGGAGGGTTCCTTTAAGCTGAGCCAAATCAGTCTTAACCTAATCTACACCAGCATTTATACACTCAAATAATGACTTTTGCTGCTTGTTCAAACAACGTATTTAAAATTAGTTGAAAACACAACTCTAACATTTTGGGGGGACAACTTTGATGACAAAATTGTTTTAAGGTCAATCCACTTAAATTTGTAAAAACGATAACTTAAAGGGTTAACTTTATAAATTTGTGTAGGAATAACATAAAGGAATTGTGTGGAACCTAGCATTTTTTTACAGTGTACCACTGCTCTGCTGTCTGTCTGATATTGTAACCATGGGAAGCTGGACAAAGGAGGATCCATGTGCAGATTTTATTAACAAAGAATAGTCATGCGGGCAATAGTCAAATACAGGAACAAACAGTAGCATACAGGTAATCAAATGTAGTAGTCAAAAAACATGACTAGATAGGATAACGCTTTGTTATGCTACAGCTGTAGGTGTGTATCTGTGTCTGTGTAATCAATGAAGAACTGTAACAGGTGTGTGTGTGTAGTGCCTGAAGGGAGTTGTAGTTCATCTGGTGGCTAAATTGTAGTGCGAGCAAAAGTTAATGTTCTCCAGCAATCTATGAGGGTTAGATCACTGGTTACTGTAACAGATATGCTGAATATATTCCACAATCTGAAATATTTTTGTCTTTTTATTCTTTCTTTAATACTGCTTTGACACAACTGACATTGTAAAAAGCACTATAGAAAGAAAGATGAACGTGTGAATCAAACACAAGTTTGACAGTCACCTGGTGTAGAAAAGTGAGGAAAATAGGAATATTCTTCAAGGCAGATACTAAGGAAATTATTTTGAACAACAGTCATAAACTACTCTTGAACAATAAGTTGTTATATATCTCCAGTGCTTTTGTGTGACACTTCCTTATTGATTTATTGATAATGGCTTGTTTCGGTAATAATAAAGTGATTCTGAGTGGCTGTGCCCTACAGATGAACCTTATTTGTGTGACTGCTCACTTAAATCTTTGACCTCTTGCACTGTACTGTAGGTGTTAGGTGTAAGTACAAGCTAACTAGCATAATTCCCAAGGGTTTTCCCTGACTGCTTTTACTGCAATGACAGAGTCACACCTCTCCCTCAGCCCACCTCAGTGACTGCGATAAAGACGCCCCAGAGGATTCAAGCCTTTAGCCTGATAACCTTTCACACTGCCTCCATCCGTTACTACCACAAAGCTCTATCGGTGAAGGACAGCTGGTTATAAAGAGTTTTAAACAGGCTTCTCTCCTCAATGTGTGGTAACACAGCACAGCTGTTTCCCCTCTGTCCACAGCAGGCCAGGATGACCTCTCAACACAACATCATAAGACAGAGCTGGTATTGTACTAAATGCCCCACAGTTAAACCATGAAACAACTAACACAGAATGTCTGAATGAGCCCTCCGGATTTTATCATCATTCATATGTGAATAACTACAGTCAGTAAGTGGATTTCCAAACAAATGTAAACACAGTTGCCCTCAGTGACATTTCTTACTAACATTTCTACAATTACTAATAATCCTCTTTTTTTTTTATTCTTTCACATTTAGGCATGGGTCAGTATAAGATAGTGACGGTATGTTAACCTTGGATAAAAATATCACAGTTTCACGGTATGACGGTATTGTGTTTACTGCTCTAAAATATATTCTTTTTAAATGTCTGGGTTAAAAAACAGAACTTTTTCCCCACTGAACACAATTTATTTTATTTTAAGATAAAACTGAGAGTAAAAGAAAGAAATAATAATAATAATAATAATAATAATAATAATAATAATAATAATAA
>CAIGQQ010039592.1:1210795-1230207 GCA_903798035.1 Danio albolineatus | reverse complement strand
AATAATAATAATAATAATAATAATAATAATAATAATAATAATAATAATAATAATAATAATAACAATGAACATGAAATAAACTTTAATGAATTACAGTGTATAAATTAAAGTCATTACAAAATGAAATAGTCCTGTTTGATTTCTTATTTTCAGATCATGAAAATAAATTTAAATAATAAATAAATTCTTGCAAAAAAAAACAGGAAAATATGGTTTGGTTTTAGTAAATTTGCATTTGTGGATATGAACATTTAGAAACATTTAAAGTATTTTGAAGCAGTATACATATAAAACATGGCTAAATAATTCAAATGAATCATTGCCTTCTGCTGTCTTCATTAGTTTCAGTAACACAGACTTCTTTACAATTTAAAATGGCAACTTTGGATATCTTTGGAAATAGTGCTGTCCTAAAAACAAACAAACAAAAAAAGCATAACTAAAAACATCTTACACAAACCTTAGGAACGGTATAGCAGAAAAGTTTGGCGGTATGAAAACCTTCCAAATCGCTGTATACCTTGAAAACGCTTATCGTCCCATGCCTATTCACATTCTGGTAGTCAATTAATCTGTCAAATATTTCTTAAGGTTAATCAGATTTAAAAACCATGTTAAACCAGTGTTATCCTCTGAAGATTGTGCAAAAACAATGAAACAAATATAATTTATCAAAGTAGGCCACAGTGTAATTTTACTAAAGTAAAAAGAGTAACTGTGAAAGTCGGGGTTTTTTTCCAAGTAGTTTTCTTTTTTGTAGGTTTTTCCCATCTGTTGTGATTTTATTAGGTCTATTTAATTTTATTTGATGCTTTTATTTAGTTAATATGAAGTGAAATTTAATTCATACGAGTTATATACACTGTGCAATTTCATTTAAAATGAAGTGTTCTGGAAATATGTATTTATTAATGCAATATTTTGAACATTTATTAATTTTCTTCTATAACATTGATATGAAGTTGAATTTGGCATCAGATTATTATTAGATGTTCCAAATACCAATTTATCATTTGCAGAAAAGGCAGAAAACAATTTTGTGTCCCAGAGACAGGAAACAAGCATAAAATATGCTCATCTTTCATGTCGACTATAATAAGATAATCAGATGAGACTAAAATGTCCATCTGCCACCCCTAGACCATAAATTCCCCAAATATCCCTGCGTCCATTACTTCAAAACTTCAAATCAGAGGAACCAGATTAGATCAAATCAGATCCCTGGAGTTTTCAGATCAGGTTTGAGCTTTACAGCAGATCAAGACGCTCACGTGGCACAGACAGATGTATCTGACCCCAGAGACCTGGGCGATCTGTCACTTACAAGACTATTAGTGATTTAACGTTTCCAGAGGATAAAGCTCTGCATGACCAGCTGCACATTCGAAGAATGACACTGAGGTGCCAGAGCCCACTTAAAACTCTCAATCCAATTTATTCACCTTGGTAACATTCTCTGTAAAAAGAGACATGCATATCTCAGTCATATTAATCAAGCCAAATGGCCTGATTAGCCTCTAATTATAACCACAGCAACCTTGTCCATGTCAGACTCATCCCAGGAATCCATGT
This sequence comes from Danio albolineatus, assembly GCA_903798035.1. Classification (NCBI taxonomy): domain Eukaryota; kingdom Metazoa; phylum Chordata; class Actinopteri; order Cypriniformes; family Danionidae; genus Danio; species Danio albolineatus. The sequence goes on along the minus strand of CAIGQQ010039592.1, from coordinate 1,228,635 downwards.
CCTCCAGCTCCTTTAAATGAACCCTGACCCTGTGGCCTGCCAAACTAACACTGAGAAATGTCCCTCGCACATTTCAAACACTCACACCTGCACAGAATTACTGCCTGCTAGCTGTCTGCCACACACTTGCATGCTAACAGGCACACAAAAGCCTAACTGTATGTGTGGACACAGCGTGTAATCACAGAGAGGAGATGGTTTAAAGCGTCAGCAGCGCAGTCTGTTGTTTTTACCATCTTCCACCGCAGCTACCAATTCCGCTTTCCCACAGTTTCCCCAAACACACACATTCGCCAAAACAAAGGAACAACAAACAGCTAGTATCTGCGTTTATGTTAACTAGCGCACAACCCAAACATGGTCTGCAAACGTATACAGCAGGGGTCACCTATTAACCCAGTTTGACCAATAACTAAGCCAGGAATGTTAGAGTTAATGGATCTCAGAGAGGGAGAGAGATAGCGAGAGATAGATAGAGATCTTGACCTGCAGACAATATGACACAGAAATACCTCACAGATGTTATAACATGCACTGACTCAGTTCCTCATTTCTCAATTGCTTTGAGTTTGACACATTGTTGACGTTCATGCTAGGGATGCAGATATTTCATAGGAGGTTAACGTGTTTTTTTTAAATGATTAACTGTCATATAACGCAAGTTAATCCTTTAAATCCAAATATTTTCATAAACAAATGTAGTAATTAGTTATCACTGGTTATAAATGAGATTTGTGAATTATGTTGCTGTGATGCCAAAGCAATTTAAAACCATTTTATTACTTTATTTATTAGGATATTATTTCGAATATCATTTGATTATCACCTATAACATGAACATTTGTATTGAAAATAGTTTAGCCTGAATTTACTTGTAGAATTGAAAATTATTTTATTTGTAAATTACTATTTTATTTTGATAAAATTTAAGTCAAAGTCTGCAGTAAAATCTCTCTCTGAGTCTTTTATAAACAGTTTTAAGGAATTTTATATTTAAAAATAAACTACAAAATGTCTAACTTGAAAAGCTTCAATTATCAGCCATAAAATGAAAATCATCATCTCAACAAATTAATATCGTCATCTATATCAAATAAATGGCACAAAACAACTTTCATCAAAAAAGCCAACAATACGAACAGAGCTCATAAATGCAAAGTGACAGTCATCCACTGTTTCAAAGCACATAATATAAAACAAAAGCTTCAAATGAGATGGGAAAATACCTGGAGTTTATCTATATTTAATGTCTCAAAACCTGAACTCAATCACCCTACACTCGCACCATCCCATATAAACAACCATTACGTCCTACAAGGCAATCAGTCCAGTCCTAGCATGCTCAAATTAGACTAACTAGAGACTCACATCCTCCATAAATGAATGATGAAATGAAAGGACATGAGTTATACATGAGCTTCACTGTTCTTTCAATTACAGTGGTGGATAAAAACAGAAGTAAACGAGATAAGATGTTTGAAAAAACTAACATAAAACCTGTGGTCAACAAATGTGTAGCTCCCACAGACACAGACAACACAAAACTAGCTGCAGAAATCTTTAGAGTAATCCATTACTAGTCTATAAATCAATTGGATCATCTCTGCTAAGGGTTGTTTAACTTACCAGGACAAGTGATTTCCGTGAGCAGGATGAAGCTCTCAGTAGAGCCTTTTGAAGAATGGAGCTCAGCAGAGAGCCGGCGCTCCAGTGAATGTATCTGTGCGAGTGTGTGTGTGTGTGTGTGTGTGTGTGTGAGCGAGACGGCACCTCAAATACCACTTTCCTCCTCCCTCTTCTTTATTTGGCTCCTCCCACAGCCTGCTCTTTCAGGAAGAGCCAGACTGGAGATATACAAGCAGGAAGAACAACACTTCCCAACGGATACATGACCAAATCAATTCATTCATACACCACAGTATGTGTTGTGTTGGTGCCTTATTTACACCACAAATCCTATTCTTGGCCTCGGGTGGTTTTCCAATTGGAGCTTTGGCATCCGACTGGAGATATTTGTGGTGGTCATTTCCCAAAACACCTCTAAATAATCTGTTCCCTAGTTCCACCTAAAGGAAGTGATATAAGAGTGTCCGTCTGCTTCATCAAAGTAAATAGAGTCCAGCAGAACACCGAAAGACAAGCAGTGGTGGCTATAAGGAAATCCTGACATCCGCTTTTACAATTTCAGGAAGATCTCCAAAGAATTACCTGAGAGAGACTCATTTAGTATGACTGTTTCTGTTCTTGGAAACTGCATTCTTCTAGGAAGAAGAATTTGTGGTTTCTCGGCTCTCCGAGTATGAGTTTGTCTAAAGCGTCGCCCTCAAAACACAAGTTCATCTCGTAAAATCCCGTAAAAGCAGGGAGTGGATGAAATCCAGCTCAGAGGGACAGAAAGGAATGAAAGTTATGAAGCAACACTTCATTTCACTGACACACCAGTATCAAACTCACTTCAGAGACTCCGCCTCTCCGTTTTAAGTAGGATTAACTGGATTATCTAAGGAGTGGTTGGATAAAGTCTGGTTTGGCAGACCACCTTTGTGGTGAAGGTGAATGTTCCACTGAAACACAGATAACATCTGCCATCCAGATGCACAACAAATAAACAAGTCTGACCTAAAGAGATCTTCCTCTCCAGGTCTATTCAATCAATCAGTCAAGTAGGTTTATGGCCGGATTACATTTTTTTAATTGTGATTAATTGTTAAACCTTTTATCTTTTTATATTTAGTACATGGGGTTATCTCGATATTGACCTAAACTCCAAAAAGATTCCTCTGACAGGTGTATGTTTCAACAAAATTAAATACAAAAGCATTAGTTTTTCTCATTAATAAATGTTAGTTAATGGATTAAAATCAACTAAATCAGTGCGCAAAAGCCAGATTATGGAGTTATGGTGTTGATATTAGTTTACAAGTTCAACTCCATTATTAACCTTATTTAATAAACTGATTATAACTATGACTTTAATGTGTTATTATTAGGGCCAGACGGAATCTGCGGACATTTTATGCTATTTCCGCAGAGTATTTTGTTAAAAATCTGCGGATTTATGCGGAATGATTTTGTGAGTATCATAACTAAAACCTCAATATATGAAATAAAAAGTAATACCTTTTTAACATTTATTTAATGTTTACAATGTGAATCTAATTAGATCCACTTTATTTGGTAAACAAAGCAAGTCTCTCGTATAAAATATCTACTAAAACACCGAAAATAGTATTTTACAAACTGTATTGTAAATAAATCACATGAATGTTTTCATATTAGTCAATATTATTACTGAAATTAATTTGAAAACTGATTAAATATACATTTACACACATTTACAAAAGTAAAAAAAACAGAATCAATGACGGGTACGGGTTATGTTTGAACTATTAGGCTAAATAATTAAGTGTTCACAGTTATGAACACACTTTAAAGGGCACCTATGATGATAATCATATTTTGGAAGCTGTTAGGGCAGAACGATGTGTAGGTATAGTGTCTACAGTCATATTGAGGTGATATAAAGACAACAAGTACCTTTTTTTAAACTCCCTGACATCGAAAACACGCGTGCTGTATGTGTGTGTGTCCACTGTGTGTGTGCTTGAACTTTGTAATGACACAATATTGTATTGAGTGGGACTCATCATTGCAACTCCAAAACAAATAAATCAAATAATAATTGGGAAAGTTCTTACTGTAGTATTTCTCACAAATGTTACGTGAGATCTGCTTCCTTCATGTCTGTCATTGTGCTGTTTATCTGACGCGGCTGAGGCGGAGATAGAGGGAACATTTTGACAGGCAATTTGGAACGGTGGGCGGGGAGAACTTGCATTAAAGGCACAGGCAACAAAAACAGCTACATTGTGTTAAGAGTAGAAAATTCCCAATATTTTGAAAGGTATAATAAATAACCTTATGGGTGTTTTGAGCTGAAACCTTACAGACACATTCTGCACACACAAAAAGGTGCCCTTTAAATAATAAATAATGCAATTTCGAAGTGCCCATGTTATGCGTAGTGTTCAATATCATTACAAAATATTGAATATTGGCATGTCTACAGTTAAGTCCAGGTGTGGATTGTTTCCCCATTCCTCTTGATTTGACTGCCTTTGAAACCCACACCCTCATGCCAAGGGGTGTACCTGAGCCCCACCATAAACACAATACCCACAGAATGTGAGCCTGTGGCTGTGGTAACAGATCCCTATGGGAATGTCTGCAGCTCCGTCTGTTTTGAGGAAAGGGAATAGAGCGGATGCTACCTAAGGTCTTAATATGGATGCAAGTGATGATTTATTCCTGTGCATAAATAATTGATTCAACACTTAACAACAGTGTGTAAAAACAAACCGCATCTAGAGTGAGAATGCACATTGAGATGCAAGACAGATGTGTGCACCCCTGGCTTCTCAAAATGAAACTAAATTGAAAGTGCCGCAACATTTCACTGTCTGTAAACGATGATAAAACACATGAAACAAAGTGACAGTGTGACAACAATCACGACAACAAGCACTAGTGATCAACTGTAAAGATTTCTTCTGCTTGCCCAGCTCAATACTTATCCTACCTATATTTAACTTCATATATTCATGCAAACATTGAGCAAAATATCATTTATTATTCCAAATATACACTTTACATTTTATTTACAGTTTTAAATTCTAGTCTTAATTATTAAAATTTTTAAATTAATATTAAATTTTTATTTGAAAATATTTATTTTCCATCAAACTTTTACTGAAATAAAAAAAATCATAAAAATAATTCAGATTTTGTAATTATACAGAAAACAAAAATAATTATCCTGTGCTCTCTGTTACTCCAATTCAGTTTTTCTCGACTCACAATTTTCTTAAGCGTGTTTATTTATCATATAAAAGCATATTTATGTATGGAATTCATCATATGTAAGTTTGAGTGAATTTTATGAATGAATAATACCTGTAGTCTGAAGTAATATGGAACAGCTTTACATGGTCTACACTAGTTTATCACGTTTTTCATTACTGTTTGAATGCAGCACTTTCATATCCATCATCAAGACAAGAGGACAACTCAGTTCTTCTCATTTCATCATCAGATTTCCATTCCTATATTCATCTCTGTCTCTATGCAAATCTGTGCAGGTACGAAGACCTCTGATCTTTAACCTTCACGCCGTAACTTCACCCAAGTTCCTGACACTGTTTTGCTTACACTGCAGGATCAATGCTAATGTTGAAGAGCCCAGCTGGCCTGAGCGTCACACTGGTAATGCTGTCAGCACTGATCTGTTTGGGTGCTCATCTGAGCTGCTGAAGAATGGCAGTGTCTGAAAGAGAGGATTATGAAGCAGTGCAGGATTACTTCTGCTGCCCATCTTTCATACTGAAGATCATGCTGTAGGCTCTGAGCGACACACACACTTGCCGGGTCAGACTCGTATATACGTATCTCCTTTTACAACTCCGATTACACACAGACATGTCCAAAAAAGCTTTCACACACGATTTTTTGTGGTGTACACACACCTCTCTTTGAAAGTGTATGTATGGATGTCTGATTGAACGATTAGTCAGACAGTTATAAAAATGACTCAATTCAAATAAGCCACATTGAGGTTACCTGTCAAAACAAGCTGCATACATACTTTACTGTCATATTTGCACAAACGGATCAAATTTGCATGTGGATGGGTTACATTCTAATCAGAAAAGAGAGGAGAAACACTTACTTGGCATGTTTTGGATTTCATTAAAGGCTCTATTTATACCAGATGGTGAACTCATGCTATTATGAATGGTTGTATTAACTAGACTGACTTCTAAATAAAAAAGAGACAATCACTATTCACAGTTTTCTGTAATCACGTTATGATTACTAGTTAGAATGCATGTTATTTTTAAGTATGTTATTAAGATGTGAGCTTGACAGGTAGTATTTAAGAAGAGATACATGGTCTTGGGTGCTATAAATATCTGCAAATATGCAAGTGCTGAGTGAGCATATTTGCCTTTAGAGTGATCTTGAAGTTCTGTGGAGTGGTTTTAAACAAAGGGTGGGGCATCTATGTAACTTCCAATTATGCAGAAACCTGCATGGTTTTCTGCTGAATTCTGTGGAGAGATTCAGGAAATGGTTGATAAGTAGGCAGTAGCGCTGAATAATATATCGTTTGAGCATCGACATCACAATGTGTTTATCTGCAATAGTCACATTGCAGGATTAATATTTATTAATCATTAAACGATAAAGATATTATTAAATATATATTTGGTTTATTTATACAATGGTGATTATGTTATTTTACATTTGAATGTTCAATTCATGTACTTGAATACTGTTACACTCACAGGCGTAAATCCCGGGGGAGACAGGGGGGACATGTCCCCTCCCATCCGAGGGTTGCACCCCCCACAATAATTGTATTTGTAGAAAAAAAAACACATTTCACATTTAAAATGCATTTAGAAACTGTTGAGTTCCCCCTCCCCTTCCTCACAGTGGTTTGGTCCACAGCCTGATTTCCCGGGTTCATCTCTCCGACTATGCACACACACACACACACACACACACAAGTCAGGTGTGTGACTGCGGCTCGGTTCTAGATGATCGCCAGTAAGGAGGGTACTTTATTCACTTTAAATAAAGCGATTATCTTTAATGTTGTTGATACAGACTCATTTATAAATTATTTGCGGTAAAAAATGCTGATTACCGATGTATTTTCCATATGTCTGCTGTATTAGCGATTGAAATATTACCTATCTAGTTAAGTGTACTGTAAACAAGTGTAATGTAAACAAGTTAGTTATTATGGGTGTAGAAAACATCTCTTCCTGCATGTCTTCTGCTTCAGGAGTCACTCTATTGACCGTACACAACATAAATAATGTGAAGAAAAATCTGCTGTCATTGAACCTAAGAGAAACTTTGAAAATAACCATAATGACGCAGTCTCCATGCTGCAATAATAATGATAGAGCCAAAGTTTTTAACTGTATCTTTATAAGTACAATTTGACTGTATTATTTGTGTCACCCTTAAAAAATTGCTCAAGGGAAATTTTATATTTATTGTCACCCCCCCAAGTGTTAAATGAGATTTACGCCCTTGGTTACACTCCCCAGAAAACCACAAAGCACTATTTACTGTTTATTTTGCTTGTAATGTATAATAATTTATGCAGATCCACTGCATAGAAAAAGACTTGATTACAGCAGTCGATCTAAATTAATATTTCCAAATAGACCTATTTAAGTAGTCTAGTGAAATTATATTCACATCGCAATATATATCGCAGTAAAATATCGCAATTACAGTTTCCAATATCATGCAGCCCTAGTAGGCAGTACACTGACAGCAGTGTCTGCTTTAACACAAGCGATCAGAAAAAAAAGGTTACCCTTTTCTAAGGAGGCCAGGAAAGTCAATCAATACCACCGATTTGTAAAGGTTACACCAAAAGACGAGCATCTGAGCTAATCAATGGCCACAGAGAGGGAGATCAGGGGTTAATGTACTTTCAGTTAAGTGCCATCCAGGAGAAGAGGCCAGATCCTCTGTCTCACGTGCTGGAGAGAAACAAGGTCCTCTGGGAAGGGTGGAGGACTGGCTGGACTTCGCTGTTTATCTTGGGAGGGCAGTTTGTAGGGAGAGGCTAAAAGAGCCAACTCAAATTCCTCAGGAAAAAAACCCCTGAAGATTAAAAAACGAGTGTGTGGAAAAGCTTGGTCACGTTCTGAAGTGCAAACTTCCAAAAGGAAGCTGTATTTAGTAAACATATGTGGGTGGAAAAACTCTCATGGGTCGAAAATGTCATCCAGAGATAATAATAAACATTTTAAAGTGGTTTTATGAGTGATCATATTAGCTGAGCATGCCAGATTTTCCTATTTCCACAACTGCAATTACTATATTGTGTGATTGTCTGGATATTTTTCTGTTAAAAATAAAATATAGGCATTTATTCAGATGCTTTAATCCAAACTGATCAACAAATACGGTAAATTACAAGCATTTTCAAAAACAGCTTACATAAACAGTGTTCCCACTCTTTTATGAACAACAGATTCAATTCATTTTTATATCAAGCACTTTTGTTATTCATACATCAGCATATGCAGCCCCATTAAATCCTTATACTGTACCTAACACTTCACTTATATTTACATAAAAAATGTCAGAGTAATTTTCAAAGATTAAGACTTTAAACAGTCATGTTCAAAGAACTAAAATTTGTTAAATTCAATGCTGGTAATATTCAAATGCAGTTTCTGAAATACTGATCAAATGTGCATTATTCGTCACTGTTATTGTACAATATCTAAATTTAAAAAGAGTTTTAAATGAAGAATTTCTTGCTCTTTTCATCCTGTTTTTGACAGCCGCACAGCACAGTTGTTGAAATAACAACATTTGTTGGTTTGTTTTCAAATTTAATTCAAGCACTTTCAAGGCCTGTTGTTTGTTTTTAAGTACTTTCCAGGCCTCGAATCCATGTCTGAAATCCAAGTAATTTCAAAGACTTTCAAAAAGTGTGGGAACCCTGCATAAAATATAGAAATGCTAAATGATTATCAATAATTTCCAAGCTCTATAATAAACTTTATATAGTAGACTGTAATTGGTTGTAGACTCTAAAATGAGTCACAGTTTTTATTTCCTATATTCTAAAGGGGGAAAAAATTAATCTAAATACAATTTAACTTTATGTTTTGCATTTTACAATTTAAAAATATAATGGGATTTCCATACGATTTTAGCTGATTTCGATTAGGCCATAGACCGGGCAGACTACATGAACCATTATGTGGGTCAAAGGGAACAACGTCACAGTAAACATCTAGTCTGCATGGCTTGTGTGTATACACAGGCTATATATGTCATGCCCCACTATCAGCCCATCAACTATTGAGAAACCACACAATAAACCAGACCACTTGTTTATACACTGACACCTATTCAAACTATAGTATATGTGTGTGCCTGTTTAAATAATTAGCTAATTCAACCACAAAGAATTAGGAAGAAGGTTATAGAGATTACTCTGAGAACCTAAAATGACTCAGATTCTCTCTCTAATCCTCTCATTTTATCCGCTGGAGCCTCGAGGCAGTCAGACTGTCAACTTTCACTGAGAGAGACACTGTGGCGCTTTACATGGTTTACAAACTAACTGGCTTAGGACCTAGTGGCTAGTCTGTGGCTGAGGATGTGTGCATGCTTTTAAGAAGACTAGACTTTGCTCTGGAGCACTTGGAGAATACACACATTACATGCTAATCTTCAGTAAACGGTAACGGTCCCCAGAAATGTACCTCTGCTGATAGACCTCTGCTATCCACTGACTATCTTAAATTGGAATTTGACTTGTGGCATGAAGCAGTGGTCATACTGGAAATCCACAACCGCTGGAGACAGAGGCCAGTAAAGCCGTTGACTCAGACTGTGTTATGACATCCAGACAGACCCCACATTTCCCAACACTGTGGAGGATGATTTCCACAAACTGACATCAGCACTAATCCTAGGCTAGAGATTGGACAATATTCGGCCACATGTGGGCTGCTGAGAGTCTTTATTAACTGAACGCATTCATCCAAATACTGCTTAGGCCTGGGTGTATTTAATTTACACACTGTCTCGCACACAAGCTCTTAAGAGTATTTGAATTCTTTTGGTGTGTACACACTGCCATGCTGACCTTTCTGGTTTTGTACACACATGCATACACTGTCATTGAGTCAAAAGTATAAATAAATAAATAAATAAATAAATAAATAGAGACAAGGCAGTTATTCCTTTGGCCTTATTTCCAAACTATTTATTGTATATATATATACTAGGGCTGCACAATATATTGTTTCAGCATCGATATCGCAATGTAATCATTCACAATAGTCACATTGTAGGATATCCAATGTTGATTTTGTATCATAAATCTATCATTTGCATATGTTTTTATGCCTGTGATTGTATAATTATTTTAAAAGCATTGCTGTATAAGAAATTGTACCATTTGTGACCTTAACTACAATTATTTTTTTTATCATTCACTTGCTGTACTTGAACTCTGTTAGACACGGGAAATAATAAAACACTTTAATTCAATTGTGGCGTTTTCTGATTGTATTTATAGATTGTTATGCATGAAAATACTCACAGCACATGCAAATACAGAAATGCACTGCAAATAGCACAGACAACAATGAAAAAGTGTCGGAAGACTAGGCATGGAATGATAACCGTTTTTAAGGTACATCGTGGTATGGAAAAGTCAAGGTTTTCATACCGCTAAAAATTTCTGCGTTCCTAAGGTATGGGTGATGTTTTTTATTTACTTTTTTTTTGTTTTTAGGTGTAAATTGTAAAGACATCAGTGTTTTTGAAACAAATGAAGACCGCAGAAGTCGAGGATTCACTTGAATAATTCAGCGTGAGATGTTTACTGCCCCGAAATATTTTAAATGTTTCTCAAAATAAAATATATTGTGTTCAAATGAGAAAAAAGGTTTTGTTTTTAGCCAGACATTTAAAAAGAATATATTTTAGAGCAGTAATCACAATACCGTCAAACCGTGAAATTATCCAAGGTTATCATACCGTCAGAATCTTATACCGGTCCATGCCTACGGGGGACCCCAAAAAGTTTAAAGATTGTTTATTAGATTTTATGGAGATGCACTCTCACTGCAGAATCATCCCAATTCATTCAACGTTATAAATTCTTTCCAAATAGTGATATTAAGTCATATGGTGAAATTGTATTCATATTGCAATAATGATCACAAAATAAAATAAAAATATTGCAATGTTTTTTTCCCAATATCATGCAGCCCTAATACTTACTTTTATTAAAAATACTGGAATATTTATTTTCATGCTTTTAAAATTATTTTTTGGCTCCCCAAGGATGCATTTATTTGATCAAAAGTAAATTTGAACCATAATAAAATGATAAAGTTTTGTTGTATTTTTACATTCATTATTAAATGTGATTTATTTCTAAGTTGCACAGCTTTTATTTTAGCAGTCATACTAGTTTTCAGTGCCACACAATCCTATAGATATTAATTCGTTTTACTTTGGCTTAGTCTCTGTGTCAGAGGTGGAATACAGTGTAATAAACCACCCGTCCAGATGTAATTCAAAATAAACATTTCTAATAGGGCTGTACGATTAATCGCAATCGCAAAAATAAAATAAATAAATAAATATTTCTTTTTTTAAATCGCTATTTAAGCACTTGCAATTTCTAAATCGCAAAGGCTGCAATTTTATCCATTAATTTACTTAAGATTTTTGTTCACGTTCTTGTGCACATGATTTTAATATGTTAACCAATCAGAGCTGACGCAGCACACCGGGCAATTACAGCTAAGCTAAGCAGGAAAAAGATGTTAACCAATCAGAGCTCACTCTGCACATGAAGTTGAGCGGGAAAACCGAATAGGTGGTTTTGATTTTAAGTTACTTTTTATTTATTGTTCTGACTGGAATTGAGGTTGGTTCATCTTTATATTTTCATGTTGTCTGTTTTTAAGACAATTTATTACAGTTTTGTTTATCAAGCAGTGAGTGCTGCTGTGTACAGTATGTGTTTAACTAGAGCTGAGGTTAGTTAATCTTTATTTTATGTTGTCCTTTTAAAGACAATTTTAATTTTAATTTTAATTAATATTAATTAAACTTAATGCTATGTTATTTCATTGTGAAATGTTTTGTTATGCACTTCTTGTGCACTGAATAGGATGTGTGTATGTAGCTTGTTTGAAAAATCAAAAATAGTTGCCAAAATCGCAAATAAATCGCAACGTTCGTTCAAAAATATCAATAGGATTATTTTGTCTATATTGCACAGCCCTAATTTCCCATGTAGGAAAACATTTAAGTATTAATTCACAATTCAGTTAATGTTTGAATGTTGTAGGTCTTATTGTGTCCCTTTAAACAGACATGGATTGATAATGTGCAGGCTCTCCGCTAACAGGCAATAACAAAAACATACTCAAAAGTCTAAACAAACCCATTTTCTCCTTTTCAGTGAAACCAAGACAAAACAAAAGTGTAATAGCCTATCTGTCTAGCCAAATGAAACACTTTGTATTGTTTGATGATAGCTAATAAAGCAGGAAGTTCCCGACTTTCCTTGTTTGCAAAATATGCTCTATTCACCCACAGTGGTCAGTGAAAAATAAAAATAGTGCAAAAGACACAGTAAAGTGTAACAGATAGGAAGCACCTGTCACTTCATACTTCTGAGCAGCTATTTTGTTACTTGAGTGAGCAGAGCTGCAGTCAAGGACACATCACTCACTCGGTATGTGTGTGGTAAACCTTCACTCCACATTCGCCCTTGGGCTCTACTTTTAACAAGACTGCACATTAATTTTCAAAGCCTTGTTCGGCTGCAACTCTTGACATCCAGCAGTAAAAGCGCTCATCATCGCCCAGAACTGATTAATGACGGGGATGCTGACTCACTGCCGCGAATCGGTTCCTTTGAACAACTCTTTTTAAAGGAAACGATTCAGAAGTGTTTATATTTCGTCATCAGCGCGGTCTCATACATACATTAACGTTGTCCAACATTGTACAAAAGCCCAGTTCAGCTTCCTGCGACCACAATCCGCCTCAAGAGAAAGCCATTTAGATCACAATTGCAGTCCTAACATTAAACGAATCATTCAGATCAACGGTGAACCTGATTAAACGACTCACTAGAAAAATACACCCGATACTAAAGAGCACTGATATAAAATTATCAATCACATTTTATCTTACTTGATGTTTTCAAACATTTTAAACGACATGCTGTACGCAAATAGTGTACCGTTTACGATCCACTCTCGCATTTATTTCAATATTTAGTTAATAAGAAAACTCCTTTAAACCGTTTAGAAACTCTTTTCAGCTGAAAACTAAATACTGAAGTTACTATTTTGGATCTCGAACACATCACGAGTGAGTGATAATCATGTCAATGAATATTGTGCATATAATAACTAAACTGTCAACGAGTCACGTTCACTTTCCATATTTTTACACTCACCCCAGTGAAGCTGCAGCGATGTCCAGAAACGGGTAAGATTCAAACCTAACTGTACCGGATAAAATAATTCAGCAGTTGAACGTCTTTGAGGCAGAAAAGTGAGAGTACCTACATCTTCATGAACCCCGAGAGCCGGTTGAATTTCTGCGCGGAATATACCATTATCGTACCGTCAAAATATGAGAGTGCAGAGTTGTTGCGATGGGGAAAAGTACATCAGTGATAGAATATCCATTACTTTAACATACACATATAGGCTTACTTGCATTTATATTTAATTAAAAGAAAATAAAAATAAAGTTTAAAGCAATAAAACGGGAGAGAGTGTCTGCACACCCCGTGAACACCCCTAGTACTGCAAATAATAGTATGAGCCAAATCCCGCCATTGGTCGCTTCCCAGTTTGGAAAACGCAGGAGATTATTTCCAACCGCCCATCCACAGTCTAGGGTTACTACGTCATTGTTTTGCCTCCGTCCACAGTAACTACCTAGTCATAAATCTGGCGTTAAAACAGCATTGCAAACCTCAAATCCTTCCCTCTGGAATATACTTAGCAACATTCATATTAATTTTTTCTTTCTGTCCAATCTGGTATCTTAGCCAACAAGTGAACCTTGTTTTTTCTTGAAAATTATTTGAGGGTGATGTCATATATCAGCAAATAATATATTACAGAAATATTCATTTGTCAGTGGAAGTGCCTTCGTTTTTAGATAGACTAATAAATTAGTGTCGACTAATTAATTGAAGTAGTTGTAATGCATGGACTACACCATGTGTGTTGAAACCCTGTCGACCCCAGACATGGTGTTATGGTGGGGGGTGTTAATTCATTAAGTGGCACAGATTCACCATTGTGTTTGTTCCCATCTGGCTACAAAGGCGCTACTGATAAACCAAAGTAGCAAAAGGTGAATTCAATGTGATTTAATTAACTTAAGGGAGACTTTCACTTTTTGCTAATTTAGTTGGCTTAATGTGCACTTAAGAAGCATTTGTGAAGACAAAGAGTTCAATAATTGAATTAATCTGATATGAATAATAGTTTCGTTTTTATTTTGGGACATATTTCAGCTCTCATTAAATAAATAATTTCATGGAATTTAAGCAATATAAACGGGTAAAAGACAAAAGTAAAGCAATTTAATGTAATACAGCTTCCTGTTTATTTTATGTAACAATATTATGAAACAAAAATATTTACAAAAACGTATTTATAAAAAAGATTTGATGAAATTTTAGAAGGCTATGACATCTCACAATATGAATTGTCATTTTAAATCATTATTTTCTGCCATTCTCCAAACAGTTAAGTTTTACCTTTATTTGTCAGCAAGATGTTTCAATAATTTAAAACTAAACTGTATTATCACATATTTTTAAATGTTTTAAAGGTAATATTTTAATATTCATTTATTTTCAGTAATTAAATCACTGAATAAATATAAACTAGTCAGCGTGTGTCCTTAAAATATATAAAAAATAAATATTAGTATATTTTAAATCTGAAAATGATTCAGCAATATAATCATTGAATAAATACAAAGATCAAAAGCTTACAGGCACTAAAAACAAAGGCCCTGCTGTTGACTGAAGATGAGGTCTGTGTCTGCACACTACAGATGTAATTAACGAGGAGACACAGAGAAAAGGAAATAAATTTTGGAAAATGAGCTGCAGTCTGATCTTTAAACCCCCATTACTCACTCCCACTCGGAGCTCTGAGAGGCCAAATGCCGTTTGCATCCATTGTTTGGCGCTGGCTTTAACTGTTAGCCATGACAGAGGAAAACAGAGAACTCTGAGACACAAAGACACAGTCCCATGGGCCTTGAACCTCAACCGTCAATCCTCTCCCATTACAAACACGTCTCATTACTGCTGATCTGTGTCGCTACTGAAAATAAACGACTGTAATAGTGAAGTATATCAGTTCCACTTCCCTACCCGCTGCTATCATTTGCAGCTGAACCATGTGGTTTTTGTTCTTACATTCAAACAAAACAAAAGAGCAAACAGAGTGCCTAATAAGGTAATAATAGATGCTATCCATAAACGCTTTTTCCTTCATCATTTAATGCTTAAAGGCCACAAATTGAAAATTTACTCATTTACTCATCCTCAAGTGATTCCATACCTTTATGAGTTTCCTTTTTCTGTTGAACACAAAAGGAGATATTTTAAAAAATGTTAGAAACCTAAAATCAAGCAAAAAGTGCTCAGGAGTAGCTTAATTAATGTATTGGTGCTCTTTGGGTAAGGGGTTCATCAGAATAAACAGCAAAAGAAAGTCCAAGGCACTCAAAAAATGTGGAAAAATATTTAAAAGCCTTTATTGACATGACTATTCCTTAAAACGGCATAGTTTTAAGGAATGGTAATGTCAATAAATGTTAGAAACCTCTTTGTAAGAATAATAAAAAGCAAATGAAGGTTGAGTAAATGATGACAGACGTTTCTGTTTTGGGTGAACTATCTCTTTAAGACAGAGAAAAATTACCGTTTTCCTGGCTAAAATTATTGAAATGCTGACGCACATGAGGAAATAAAGCCATCTGTTTATCTCCTTTACTTCCTTTATTGATTTCTCTGTTCACTTGATGAATATGTTGCATTTTATTCATATACAACTGAACATGAAACAATAACAAGTATAACAGTAATGTCTTTTCTAAATAAATGTTCCAGAGGAGCTTCTTAGAAAACCTACCTGATGATGCAGCTGGAGCTAAACATATCTTTAGGAGAGCTACGCTATTGTCTGTTTTCAATGACTTCCAGTTAACTGAGCCAGGACTTCATCTTCTGCTTAATCTAAGTCCAAAACACCATAATAGGAGAAGAAAGTAAACCTTGACACGCTCTTAAACCTTCTTCTGCTGTTGTTATTTAACACAGCGATGTGTTGGGAGATCTCTCATCGATCTTGTTTTGTGTTTGTGTGCTCATTATATATTTTAGCAGGCTGATGATATGTACATCAGTTTGGTATAAAAAGAAACAACAACATACAATTGTATACAATATGTAGCCATAAGCATTCATTTTGTCTTCCCTGTTTTTGTTTTGTTGTTTTTTTCACTGTTGTAGAGTAGCTAGCTACAAGTAACTCAGCTACTAGCTTAGCTACAATGTTTAGTAGCTTGATAGTTGCTCTGCTACTTCAGATACGATGTAGCATTTTTAGCAGATAGCTACTTTTTGCAGCAAGTAGCAAAGTAGCTTTACAGCTACAAAACATTTAGCCATAATTCATTTTTGTTTCATCACAAAATGCTATCATGTCCTTAGGCTAATTATTTTATTATTGCAATGCTTTTTAATGTAGTTTTGTACTTTGACTCTTGACAGTCTGGGAAATTTGAAAACTGTGTAACACTTTTTAGTCAGTAAAATTAGAGTTTTAGTTGTTTCCTGATTAATAGCTAGTAGCTTAGTAGCTTTGGAATAACACGAGTCATTCATTTTAAGGCAATCTAACTATGTAAAGTGATGGTTCAATGACGAAAGTGATTCAAAATGAACATTATATATTGATTAAAGTTTATATGTCAATAAAAAGGACTTCATAATTGTGTGATGTGTAAGGAAATTTTTACCCCCAAATTTTGTCATTTACTCAACTTAATGTCATTACAAATCCGTGTATAACTTTATTTTATTACTGTAGATTATAGAATTTGTGAGCAATGTTTTATTGTTGTTGGTTTTGTTCATACACTGGAAGTCAATAAGCACTAAAACATTTAGGTTACAACATTTTCTCAAACATATTCATCTCCTTTGCAATGATATATGTCATATTTAAATCTATTTAAAGTAATAGTTCAATGATTGAAATGATTCAAAATTAATAATTCATTCATTCATTCATTCATTTTCTTTTCGGCTTAGTCCCTTTATTAATCTGGGGTCGCCACAGCGGAATGAACCGCCAACTTATCCAGCATTTGTTTTACGCAGCGGATGCCCTTCCAGCCACAACCCATCTCTGGAAAACACATCCATACATTCTCATTCACACACTACGGACAATTTAGCTTACCCAATTCACCTGTACCGCATGTCTTTGGACTGTGGGGGAAACCGGAGCACCCAGAGGAAACCCACGCAACCACGGGGAGAACATGCAAACTCCACACAGAAATGCCAACTGGCCTAGCCGGGGATCGAACCAGCGACCTTCTTGCTGTGAGGCGAACGTGCTAACCACTCGGCCACCGTGGCGCCCTCAAAATTAATAATATACATAAATTTTACTACATCAATTTCAGGATGTCCAAGCTGTTTTGTAAGTATTTTACTTAGTACTAAGTATTGTATTTTTATTTTTTTATAAATGTTTTATTTTATTTATTTTTTGCTGAAATTCAGGTATTTGATGATTTTTTTTTTTCTTTTGGTGAATCTTGAAGAAGTCAATTTTAGCAAAACATTCACAATACTTCCAGTGTATGAACAAAACCAACAACAATAAAACATTGCTCAAAATACATAATCTACAGTAAAGAATAAAGTTTTACAGGAATTTGGAATGACGTTGAGTTGAGTAAATGACAATATTTAAATTTTTGGGTGAACATTTCCTTAAACATCACACAGTTATAAATATATCCTTTTTATTATATTTCCAAACTGCATCTACAATAGCCACATCTCTTTATTGAGGCAGTGGCTGGCAGAAAGCCAATCCTCCAGGATGCTGCTATTCAATCACCAATGACAGCCTCTCTCTCTCTCTCTCTCACACACACACACACACACACACACACACACACACACACACACACAC
>CAIGQQ010039592.1:1195183-1210785 GCA_903798035.1 Danio albolineatus | reverse complement strand
CACACACACACACACACACACACACACACACACACACACACACACACACACACATTTTCATTCTCACATAAACAAATACTATTTTCCCTTTCCCTGTCTGCCAGCTATTCATAGCCTGACTCAATCCCATTGGACGATAGACCCATGGGAAAGGAATCTTGCGGCTGGGGTTGGGCAAGGTGCTCTTATCTCTTACCTTTCATTATCCCTTCGTTTAAAACAGAAAGAGAGTGGCAAGATGAAACAGGAAAGATAAGGCCATCAGCTTTGGATAACGGAAAACCACTGGAGAGACAGACAATGAGAAAACACCAGATGACAACAGCAATCAATGTGTGAGATACTTCATAGATGACAAAACGCTCCACATGCTGTACTAAAGCCACACAGCATCCATTACAGCTTTTAGTATGTGGCGTTTTGAGAAAATGTTTTGACCAGTTCACAGTCTAGTGAATTTCTATAAATCTTCAAGAGAAAGAGCAGAGCATTGTCTTATCAGTACACAAACACTCCCTAGTACTTTCACTGTATTTTAAGCAATAGTTTACTTAGAAATGAACATGAAGTCATTTTAACCCAAATTTAAATTTTTTAGTCTTTTGAAACTCATATGAATTTTTTTCTTCTTCTTTCTTCTTCAACTGAGCAGTTGTTTTAAAATAATAAGTAGGGACTATATACAGTAAAACAACACCATGTTAAACTCAGTAAAAATGCCAGCTATGGGAAAATATACTGCAAAAAAATTGTGACTATGGGATGGCAAAAAGGCATATTGGTGCCTTCTACCGCTATAATCATGTGTTGAACATCAATCACTTGAAAATCCCTTAGTGACAAACACAAATACAGGTAATAATATAAAACATGAAGCAGACTTTATCGTGATTGTCCATAATTGCAAATAGCAGAAACATAAATATATATAATAGCTTCAGAAGACTTTAATGCTGTCTGTGCAAAGTGTTTTTATTTAAATATGCACTTTATTTAGAGCTTTACAGACCTTATGCTTTCATTTTATGTAAAAAGATAATTCTGAACATTCAATATCTTCTTTTGGCTTGGAACTACATAATGTCGTAATGTAATAATACATAATGTAATTTTGAGGAACTATCACTTTAAAGGCCTGATATACGGAGTTAAAGGATGAAGTTATGAGACATCAGTTGGACAAAGTCTACAAAAACAAAGCATTTTTTGAACTTTTCAATTTTTACAATACTCTGACAATTAATTAACAAAAATTAACTTTTTTTGTTTGTGATGATTTGTTTTTATCGCCACTATAGTTTACCAATCCCCTTGACATTGGCTTGGTGTGTCCAAGCTTAATTCTAATGCAAATCAACACTGACACTGTTTTATGTTCATTCATTCATTCATTTTCTTGTCAGCCTAGTCCCTTTATTAATCAGGGGTCGCCACAGCGGAATGAACCGCCAACTTATCCAGCATTTGTTTTATGCAGCGGATGACCTTCCAGCCACAACCCATCTCTGGGAAACTGTTTTACGTTTTATATTGTAAAACCTGTTTGCAATCTGAAAGCACTATAAAACTAAACCCAAGATGATTTGGCTGAAGTTATGATCTGAGAAAAGACGTTTTGATTTGACTGGAAAAATGGCAAAGCTTTTGCAAACATATTCACATCGTTATTATCAGATTTTTTCTACAGCAATGATTTTTTTATTAAGTGTTTTATTAAGAGGAGCAACACACTCAATTATCTAAACATTGTTTTTAGCAGCATGGCCACTGTTGGGATGTTCGCTAGCAGTATATTACTTATCAGGGTATTTCAATCTTCGGTTTTATCCATAAACAATGAACGAAAAAAATCTTTATAAAATGTTTAGGGGCTTAAATGAACAGGCAAACAATTTATTATAATAGTCAAATAGTCAAACAATCATAATAATAGTTCACACTAACATCCGAAACAAAGCTTTCTTCAAAGTTCTTGTCTTTCACCAGTTTTTCTCTCAGGACAACTTTGATTAACATTCTTCATGCACTTCAAATGTACTACTATATTTTTTACCTTGCTTGAACACTTAAGAAGAATTTGACTTTAGAAGATTGAGAACTGGTGGCCATTGACAATAATAGACGAAAAAATATATATATACACAATGGAAGTCAATGACTACAGGTTTCAAACATTGTTCAAAATCTCTTCTTTTGTGTTCAACTTAAAAAAGAAACGCAAGCACGCTAGGAAGCATGAGTGGGTGGAGTAAATTATGGTAGATTTTTCATTTTCAAGTGAACTACTTTCAGCTCTCTGTCGTCAGATCTCTTTTTCACCGTCTCTGGTGCGTTTTCCTGTTTCAAGTGAAGTGAATGAATGAATCCACCCAGCAGGACCATGACAGAGAGATCAGCAGATGCCAGGCAGTGGAGACTCAAGCTGAATTAAACAGGTTTGACCACCCAACACCCCTCTAAACACACACAAAAAACTCACTCTCTCACACAAGCTCCACCTACTCTCTGTCAGGATATAGAGACAACAAAAACAATGGTTCTTTCAAAGTCAAGGCTGCCTCATGCTCATTAGTATCGGTGGTGTTTAGTCTATTTATATGCTAGCTAGCACATTTGTATACAAATCCAAGCTGCTATTGTGCCAGGCGTATTGTTGTTTAGGGAGTTAAGGCATACTTGAATTACACGTGTCTCCGAATGTGAGCACTTGAGACTGTATTAAACTCCACTGGCTTTTGTGCGAATTGTTCACGTTACACAATAATCATCATAAACAGTGCATGTGGAAGTAGAAAGAGGAAGAGTTCAGTTTTGATGGCAGCGTTGATGATGTCATTCAAAAGGTCAAGGATTTTATCGGATAAACACAGTGATCATGAGTAGGCAAAAAAGGTAATAAAGAAAATGACAATGTTGTAATGACTGTGTTTTCACGAATGAAATACCACCTTAAAGAGGAGACAGTTTATTTATAACTAATTTTGAGAGGATCACGTGTTTATGATTGTCCACGGCTGGTCCCACATTAGCTTACGATTGACTCACCAATCAGACGATTCCAAACTCACTGTAAATAACCAGAGTTTCTTATCTCAGTGTCTTCGTCTTGAAGAATCCCCCCTCCAACCTTTACTCTCTCTGCTTTATAGATGGGTGAAACGGCGGCCCAGTGACTATAGCACTGTTGCCTCACAGCAAAAATGTCTCTGGTTAAAGTGCCTATTGAACCAGTTGACATTTCTGTGCAGAGTATGCTCGTTCTCCCTGTGCTCACATGGCTTTCCCCCGGGTTCTCCAGTTTCCTCCAAAAGTCAAAAAACTCACAACCTAAGTAAATTGAACACTCCAAATTGGCATCATAGTCAAGCTCTTAACAAGCTGTATATCTCTCCTTAGCCATCCCTATATCTGTCATTAGCCAGAAATATGACAGGGGAGTTCATCGAGTTTTACATGAGCTCAAACTCCCCTCTCGCCCTGCTAATGGGAGGGAGCCCAAGGGCTCGAGGATCCTAGAAGTTCAGGGCTCAGAATGCCAAACAAGCTTATTACCAATCATCATTTAAGTGTGAACTCTTGAATAGAAAGAAAACATCCACGCGTAAGTGTTTTCTTGCTCTTGATAAATTTTTGGCTGCAGATTTAAATTAAAATAAATATTTTTAAAGGCTGTTTTCTCAAAACGACTATTCTTTTAGCAGCATTTACATCCATATTCTAAAAGTTTTTACTGAGGCTTATATATATATATTATATATTACATGTATATATGTTTAAATCTAATTTGCCTGATTATATACATCCTATTTAAAGAGAAATTCATTTCTCATTAATTTTCCTTTGGCTTAGTCTCTATTTCAGAGGTCGCCACACTGGAATGAACCGCCAACGATTCCAGCATATGTTTTATACAGCAGATGCCCTTCTGGCTGCAACCCAGTACTGGGAAACACTCATACATTTTCCCATTCACACACACACTCATACACTACAGCCAATTTAGTTTATTCAATTCACCTATACCGCATGTCTTTGGACTGTGGGGAAACAAACCCACACCAGCACAGGGGAAACATGCAAACTCCACACAGAAATGCCAACTGGCCCAGCCGGTGCTCAAACCAGCAACCCTCTTGCTGTGAGGCAACAGTGCTTACCACTCAGTCACCATGCCATCTTCTCTTGGAATACTTTAAAAAAAATTTTTTTTTCATTGATTATTTAAATGCGCCACAGTGGCGTAGTGAGTAGCACGTTCGCCTCACAGCAAGAAGGTCGCTGGTTCGAGCCTCGGCTGGGTCAGTTGGCATTTCTGTGTGGAGTTTGCATGTTCTCCCCGTGGTTGCATAGGTTTCCTCCGGGTGCTCCGGTTTCCCCCACAAGTCCAAAGACATGTGGTATAAGTGAATTGGGTATAGGCTAAATTGTCCATAGTGTATGAGTGTGAATGAGTGTGTATGGATGTTTCCCAGAGATGGGTTGCAGCTGGAAGGGCATCTGCTGCGTAAAACAAATGCTGGATAAGTTGGCGGTTCATTCCGCTGTGGCGACCCCAGATTAATAAAGGGACTAACCCGAAAAGAAAATGAATGATTGAGTGAATGATTATTTAAATGATAAATGCTTTCAGTAAATCAAACCAGAATTTTAAACCTAACTAACTCATATATCATTATTGATGACTTTACAGTTGGTAAAGTATAATCAATCAACTAGGGATGTATGGCGATAACTAGTACTTTTTTTCATCCAATTCACCTGCTGTGTTTTGCCTTTAAAGTTTTGACCATGATAGTTAGTAAACCACAGGACTGCGTTATGAAAATCAGTGATAAGCATGTCATTTTTTCCAACTTCCTTCCTCTCATCATTTCTTAAACTCTTCATCCCATCAAATCCAAATCCTCTTTCCTCAGATGAGCAGCTGCTGTGCTTCTCTCAGTGAATGGAGAGCCCCAGGAGACACGGAGGATGAGTACGACTAGACGCTGCAGGTCAGAGGTCCAGACTGCATCTGACAGATTTCTACACCTACTATAGGCCATATAAACACTGACTTGTGAGCATATATATTGAACAATTAATGCTTGATTATTAATATCAGCAAACATAATCATACAGATAATGTGTTATTATAACAAATATTGATGTTGATGATTTTGATAGCACGTTAAAATATAGGATTTAATTATGCATTACTTAATTATGCATTCAGAAAGACGGAAGACTGAAAAACAAACAAACAAACAAATGAACAGACAAAGAGACGAGACTTTCATGGTTATTTGATGCTTTAATGCTATTGAGTCATGTCATTATGATGATTTATTTAAGCAGTAATTATTTTAAATGTTTCTGTAATGTATATTTTAAACTTGATCATGGATGGGTACACGGAATTCTGCGCGCGCAGATTCCGTGTAGACCTTGATTTCCGCAGATTTTTAGCCAATCATTTATTCTGTTTATTTACTGGTGTAAATGTGTGTAAATTTATATTTATTCAGTTTTCAAATTAATTTCAGTAATAATATTGACTAATATTAAAATATGCATATTATTTATTTACAATACAGTTTGTAAAGTACTATTTTCTGTCTTTTAGTAGACATTTTTTATGAGAGACTTGCTTTGTTTACCAAATAAAGTGCATGTAATTGGATTTGCATTGTAAACATTAAATAAAAGTTAAACATGTATTACTTTTTATTATATATATTAAGGTTTTTGTTATGATACTCCTAAAATATTTCAGCAGAAATCCGCAGATTTTTAACAAAATACTCCGCAGAAATAGCATAAAATGTCTGCAGATTCCGTCTGGCCCTAGTTATTACCCGACCTGAGAAAATAGCTTTTTATCTGATTTTAAGCTTTATTTAAATGAAAACAATTTTAATAGTTTTTAATTTTGTTATTAGTAACGAGAGAGGCCAAACAGTGGACACTTATGACTTAATAAGAACAATAGGAACAACTAAATAGACAAAATTAAAACACAATTACAAGAAATTACTGGATTTTTGTTGGTGTTTAGAAGTATATCTATAATAAGGTATCTTAAAAGCTGCTATCAATTATTCATTATTATGGTTATGTTTACATATGAGACTAGAACACTATAAAAATAAGATTGACTGCTTTATTATGTCCATGTTTAAGCAAATTGACTGTGAAATTGGCCATAAAACCTTCAGACGCACAGTTGTTCATATAACGCAGCAGCACATTGCACAATGAGGACGCACAAAATACGAATCAGCCTTTTTTCTCCCTAAAACACGCACACACACATGCTCATTACTTGCTCATTGCTGTGTCAAAGATCAAAGCCCAGGGGAACTGACCTCATCACCAGAGCCTCTGAGGAGGAAGAGGAGGTGTGATCCCTGCATCCCACGTATACCTCCTTCATTCACTCCTCTCACAATCGCTCCATCCTCATAAACTTCTCCTAACTCTGCTGTAAAGACGATTTAAAAAATATTATATAAAAAATATTATATTCTATAGTAGAATAGTCAGCACAATTCCTGAGGTTTTGAGGACAACTTAATTGGTTTATGTTCAATCCACTTAAATTAGTAAAAATCTATTAATTTATTTTGGGATAACATGAAGTAATTGTGTGAAACCCAGCATTTTTTACACTGTACACAGCCAGATAGTTGATTGATTACATTTAAAATTGCAAGCATATTTTTTATATATAAAAATAGCATATGTTTTCTAAAATGTTATGTTTAAATATACAAATGAGGCCTTTGTTATCTTATTTGTTACCTTGGTTCATGCAATAATTTACATACATTTCTACAGCAAAAAACAAATTGCTGATAAAAGGTTCACTATAATTATTCCTTTCTTTAGACAAATTAGAGTCAAAGGTCTTCACAAAGTGGATTTAGAAATACATCTTCTTCAATAATTCAGAAAATTTAGTGAATAGTCTGCACTGTAAAAAAAATCAGTAATTTTACGGTTTATTTCCAGCAGCTGGGGTGCCGGAGAAAAAAACATAAAAAAACAGCCGTTGAACTACAGAAATATACTGTAAAATAACGGATATTAAATTACAAAAATTTCCATAAAGTTTAAGTTCTGGTAAATTTCTATAATTTAATTCATTATTTTGCGGTATAACACTGTAATTTAACGACCGTTATTTTACACTTTTTTTTCTAGCACCCCAGCTGCTGGAAACAAACCGTAAATTACGGATTTTTTTTACAGTGTGGAAAATAAACATTTTCAATTGTTTAATAGAATAAAATGTTAGATGTTAAATGTTAAATATAGATACGAGTTAAACTGAAAATTGGTTTGCTGCTGAAGTGGACGTGTGGCTCTGTGCTGGAACAAAGAAACACATTTTGAGAAACCAGTCTTTAAAAAAAAGAATCGCTCGCTAGACTATTTTGGATACTTTCTGACTTTATTAAAAGCCAAAAAGTCCAAAATCTTATAATTGACAGGTGCCTGCAGTGTTTCACCTTAAGTAAGATAGCATGAGGCACATGTTCAGTCTCAGAGAGAGCATCCATGTGCACAGAAGCACTCAGCTGAATTATGAATATGAATATCATAATGAATAATGAATGCGGGATAATGTTTTTTGTCCTGAAGCTGTGCAAAAAGGGGATGAGAGTTGCAGATGTAGGACAAGGGTATTGGTTCTACATCGGCTAGTGGTAAAGACTATAGCTTGTTTCTTATAAGACAACGTTTAGATCATTTCAGTGGTTTCGTATGCTTTTGATATATTTTAGGGTTTTAACTGATTAACCACAATGATTCCTTTTCAATAAATTAAAACATTAAATGAGCTTAATTGTTAAACAAGTGCATCAGATTATTCTAAAGCCTTTAAAGGGTAGTAAGGGTTACTATATTTAGACAACAATTCAGAAATTGCCTGTTAATTTTACACTGCTACATAGTAAATTCTGTTAAACATTGATTCAATCAGTTACAAATCACTAATACTCTAATTAATTAGTTCATCATCAATAACATCATCCACAAACATAGGAACATGTTGTTGTTACTGCACTCTTAAACATACATCACATTTACATTCTTCCCACGATTTTCATGTAAATGATCACTCTTTTAAGATTAATTACAGAACACAGTAACTCATGCAAATGTTGTTTTTTTGTTTTTGTTTGGATAGACCCAAAATACATATAAGCAAGCAAATAGTCATTTTTACACCTAAAATAGTGAAAAAACTTTGTAAAAAGCTCCAATTAAGTAACAGCCGTCACCTAATTTTTTACTCTTAATTGATTTACAGTTTTTCCATATCCACATAGCTGTCGCTATCATCAAAGTCATAGTCAAAATCATCATATATTTATTTACATGAAAAAACCAGCTGAGAAAAAATTCCACAAAACAGAATATGTAAATATTATGTAAATTAGAAAAAAAAATATTATAGTATGTTCTAAACCATCACTACTATACCATCAACCAATTAATTTCAAGAAATAAAAAACACTGCAATTCTAAATCTACAATTTTCATAATTCATTTTGTAAACATGTACTGTTGAAATCAGCATTATGAACCCCCCATTATGAATTTGTTTTCTTTTTAAAATATTTCCCAAATGATGTTTAACAGAGCAAGAAATTTTGACAGTATGCCTAATAATATTTTTTCTTCTGGAGAAAGTCTTATTTGTTTTATTTCGGCTAGAATAAAAGCAGTTAAAAAATTTTTAAAACCATTTTAAGGTCAATATTATTAGCCCCTTTAAGCTATTATTTTCCCGATGTTCAACAGAACAAACATTATACCTCAATCATAATTACTCTAACCTGCACAGTTAACCTAATACCCTAGTTAAGCCTCTAAATGTCACTTTAAGCTGTATAGAAGTGTCTTGAAAAATATCTAGATAAATATGTATGTACTGTCATCATGGCAAACATAAAAAAATCAGTTATTAGAAAATGAGTTATTAAAAATATTATGTTTAGAAACGTGTTAAAAATCTCTCTGTTAAACAGAAATTGGGGGGAAAAAATAAACAATTAATAATAATTTAGGGGGTTTAATAATTCTGACTTGTATAACCAACTATACCAACATTATACATTTTATAAATACATAAATTATTTCACATTTAGATGCACAGAATTGTATGTTTTTATTGTCCGAACAACTATTGGTAAAAGTATGCGGAAGAACCACACTTTTTGAAAAATACTTACAATTCTGCATGAGATTATGATTCTAATAACACATCTAGACTGTTCGACTACTGTCTGTGTAGCATTATATACCTATAAATACACAAATACATTTGTAAATCAGCATCCACTCCTACTCTTTCACACTCAGTTCAGTGGAAAACCACAAACAGCACAGCCTTTGGCACAATTCAACGTTTGTGTTTGCATCTCCACATACTGTAAGCATGTTTTTTGTTTTGTTCTTGGCACATTTGGAGAAGGTATGCAGTCTATGTGTTTGAACAAGTACTTAACATGTAAAAGCTTACATGTACTTGCTTTTACATGTACATGCAACTATTGAAAAAAGTTATTTCCATCTCCACCCACAAAGCAAAAAAGTTCTATCATTCCACTGAAGCTACTTAAAAACCCTGAAAACAATCGCTGACTCATAGTTCCATTGGCCTAGGACTTCTAAAGGCATTGAGTTCTTTCCCTAGAACTCCCTATAAGTTGAACATATTTCGTGACTTACATCTTAACACCTATTCCTGTAACACAATAGGGGCTAACATTTGCTTATTTGAAAGGTAAGCTTTAGGTAAATGCTTCTGTGAAATGTAAAGAAGGGAAAATGTGTTTTAATATTTGATGTAAATTCTGAAAGTTATTGAATTTCCAGATATGGGGTAAGTTTATGATCTAGACTAGAGAATGCTAGACTATGATTCACAGTGGCAGGTGATTTATCACACATTGAGAAATCTGGAAATAACAACTTTAAGTGAGTATGTCCTTATTGATTCACTGTCTGATCATTCTCTGATTCATTCTGTACATGCACTAAAAATAACATATTTAACAATATTAGGCTCTACAAATGTTCCCTTAATGTTCCCATTAGGTTATTTCTTAATGTTCTTAAGATTTTATTTGATTAAATTCTTTTTTAATTTTCTTCTTTGGTAAAAAAAATGGTTTAGTCTGATGTTATAATATTATGTTGGATGTTATATGTATAATGTTCTCTGAAAGTTATTTAAAACATTATTAGAGCATTATGGAATGTTTTGAGGACATTCCCTAGAACAGTGGTTCACAAGCTTTTTTCTCCAAGTACCACCATACTAAACGGTGTTGAAGTACAGTAGCACGGCCTAATTTAGCAGCTACAGCACTGCACAGTTCAAAAACAACGCAGATTAATTCTTCTAATTCAGAATATTTATCATTGTCAGCCACTTAAATAAAAGGTTTAGCCCATTAAAATCACTGTACTGATCACATTGGTGTTATCGTATGTGGTAAAGGGTTAAAAGTGTGTTCATTTTTTGACTTTAATTATTCAGAGATTCCTCCGCTTACTACTAGAAGGAAGCTTGTGTACCACCACTGGTACGTGTACCACAGTTTGAGAACCACTGCCCTAGAAAGATAAACATCAGCTCTGGAAAAAGGTGCTACTGGCTCAGTTCTATTGATGCTCAGGATTTTTTACATGTGTAGAAAATATGTTGTTCTTACATTTTAAAATAGTCCAGTTACTGGTGAATGTTTGGCTATACCACATATTCTCAAAATACTTGTAACTAATAAAGGCGTACAATCCCAGTCACACATACAGGATATATCTCAGTCTCTAAACATCCATTTAGTGCAAATTATGAACTGGATCATCAAAAGGAGTCAAATCAAATGATTGATTTGCTCTATTTCAAAAGATAGTTCACACACACACAAAAAAGAAAATTCTGTTTCTGTATTTACTCATCCTGTAATTGTTTTAACCCTTTATAAGTTTCTTTTTTTTAGTTGAACTCAAAAAAAGGAAGATATTTTGGGGAGAGCTGGAAACCTGTAACTAACTTTCATGGTTGTTGTTTTTCCTAGGTTTTCAGCATTCTTCAAAATATCTTCTTTTGTGTTCAAGAGATGAAAGGAACTCATACATGTTTTAAGTCACTTTAGGGACAGAAAATACAGTGTACATTTTCATTTTTGGGTGAACTCTTCCTTTAACGCAGAGGGGCCCAAACTTTTTCTTACAAAGGGCCAAAAACCAAACTTGATTAAGGCTTGTGGGCCGAAGGTAAATATGCTTGCCATGGGTGATTTCCTAATTTATTTAATAATATTTATAAATTACCAGAAAACTTTGCTTTATATAGCATATTCTTTTACGTTTTATAAGAAATTACATTAAATACAAAAACAATCTCATTTATACCAGAATTACACTAGTTTTGCCATGATTTGCTCGTCGATATCTTCTGCATAGTTTTCTCTCTATCGAGTGACGGTATTTACATTTTTGCAAATCAGATTCATTTACAATATTTAATTGAAACATTACATTTTAGTTTGCTTTTTTTGTAGCTCAGCAATAAAACAAACAAAAGAATGTTAAATTAAATTAGAAATGATGATCTCTTTGTTAAAGATATTTTCTCACTCTCTTCTCAGATGGGATGGTGGGCCAAATCAAAGGTCACAATGGGCCAAATTTGGCCCGCGGACCCTACTTTGGGCATCACTGCTTTAACATCTCCAATGAAAATTAGCCATATGGTTTTTATTACAGATAAAACCAAAAATGGGTTATGGTAGGTAGTAACTACAAATTCACTGGGGTTTTTGCTACACTAACAATAGTATTAGTAGTAAAAGAGGTTATACAAAACGTAATAAACAAAGCAACAAAGGGAAAAAAATGTTATTTAAAATAAAACCATGCATGATTTTGGAAAAAGGGGGAGCAATTTTCATTTTCTTCAACTGAAAAATAACTAGCAAGTTAAAACAAATGACACATTATGCTTTGAAATGTAATAGTGTAAAAGTAAAGGTATGGTAGTACATTCTGTGTTGGTTTATATGTTTCTATGTTTGGTGGTGGCATTATATGTTTCATGTTATAGGTCTTATTAGTATTAAGGTGTTTTGTCAGTCCAATCACAAGTGGACAACACTAAAATGTTTTGAGCTTGTGCACTTTGGACCACTTCCAGAGGGAGCTGAAAACACTCATGTGGTTGAATGCATTTAAACTGCAACAGGCCACCTAGTCTTGAGACAGATTGTTAAAGTGCACTATCCACATGGCATTTAAACCTTGGGATCTGAAATTATAAGTTTCATTCTAAAGTGAAAAACCACAATGTACTCACACCAGTCCTGATTCAAGCACAAACCCATGGCATTCAGTGCAGATTCACTGCTATCAAAGCAGAACGTAAAGCTGCTGCTGTTTAAATGATTTTCCATTATCTTCTTTCATGTTCATAAGTAAATTGCACAAGCTTTTTAAGCAATATTAGAACAAAGGGTGACAACAAGCCGCCCATGAATCCCCCTCTCAAACAAATCAGGAAACTGGTCAAAAATTTACAAAAGAAATGCATCACAACACCAGGCGTTAATGAGAACACATCTTCCTCCTCTGCAGCTAAACTGCATATTAATAGCAGGTGTAAAGGTGAAAACTATGTGGTATTTATCTCAGACGTAACGTAGGCCTGCCTCGTCATGCCTTTAAGTAATGTTTTAATACACAATACGCCAGGATTATCTAAGATTATGTGGA
This sequence comes from Danio albolineatus, assembly GCA_903798035.1. NCBI lineage: Eukaryota > Metazoa > Chordata > Actinopteri > Cypriniformes > Danionidae > Danio > Danio albolineatus. The sequence continues at coordinate 1,198,014 of CAIGQQ010039592.1, read as the reverse complement.
AATGATTTGAATAAACATGCAGGAATGAGAGCTCTCCGGTATGATGTTGAACTTGTTGCCTGTTGGCAGTGGCTGTTCAAGGGGGAAGGGCACTGATGTTACACCCTGAAGCCAAATGCTTAACCTCATTTGCCTCATTACATCTCCTACCAACAGATAATATGGAAAACTCAAAGCAAGGTAGCTCAGCCTGATAATCTTGTCACGAAAATTACACCGAACGCCATTATTGTTGCTAGAAAAAACATTTGGCAGTGTCAGTTCGAATCGAGTAAAAACAAACAGTGAGAAGCTCTAATTGGTGTGTAATGCAGGTCAGTGTCCCGTCATCCGTCAGAAGGGCCCTCTAACACCACGTCCAATTTACTCAGAAACATAACGTCATTGAACAGGAGCCAGAAGAGGACGGGAAGGTCTGGATCAAACACAAAGCTGCAAATGAGCAACAAAAAGAACAGCCATGTTTCCAATGAGAAGGCTGCGAAGAAATGACCCATTTACCCAGCATGCCCCGGGGCTTTGAAAGAAAAAGGCTGGCTTATGGTGCCAGTATGCAAACTAGGTTGGATGTGAATGGGAGAAGGAAAGGAACTGTAGGAGAGGTGGCTCAGTAAACCAGGACACTGGCAGAAGAAGGTCTAGGTCAAAGCTGGCACTGTGTGTATGGCATCCACTCTTGGGCATATTTTCAAGGGCAGGGCTTGAAAGGTTGGCCCTGGTATTTATGGCCTCACAAGAGTTGCTGTTGAGAGGGTGAATGATGTATTATCACCAAACTAGTGATTTAGCTAATTTTGCTGTGTGAAGACCTTTAACTGCAAGGTTGAATGAACCACACGCAGCCCAGAAGTAGTGAAGCAGCTTATTATTTTTCATTTTAGTGAAATCATGTGGGGCGTCACGGTGGCGCAATGGGTAGCACGATCGCCTCACAGCAAGAAAGTCCCTGGTTCGAGTCCCTGCTATGTCAGTTGGCATTTCTGGGTGGAGTTTGTATGTTCTCCCCGTGTTCGCGTGGGTTTCCTAGTGTACGTGTATGAATGCAAGAGTGTATGAGTGTTTCCCAGTGTTGAGTTGTGGCTAGAAGGGCATCCGCTGTGTAAAACATATGCTGGATAAATTGGTGGTTCATTCCGCTGTGGCGACCCATGGTGATTAGATGGACTAAGCTGAGAAGAAAATGAATGGTTGAATGAAATCATGTGACAGTAAAGTCTGTGGTTTTACACAAGGTGCTCTCTGAAAACGTCTGGCTGTTGACCGAACACAAATTTTGATCAAATATGGACAAGACCAACCTTTGGGTTTAAAAGTGTTATTTAAATTTAATTGAAAAAATTAACCCAACACTGGGTTTGTCTAGAATTGACCCAACGTTGGGTTACAACAGCCAGGAATTATTAGAGTGTTGATTTGTTTGTGACACTTGTTTGTAACAAGTTTGACCTGCGTTGGAATTTGTGTAAATAATTGTGCAATTAAAAAAATCTCTTAATCAACAGTTTGATTTAGTTTATATACAATTTCTTTATAAGATTGCTCTGATAAATGTATATGTTTAACAAATTGACTTTTATTGACATTTTTCATGTTTTAAAATGATATGTTGTCTGGGTTGGTCATGTGGGTATAAAAATTGACTATAAGCTGTGTTTTGGACTTTTTCTGTTATTCGTTCATTTTCCTTCCGCTTAGTTCTTTTATTTATCAAGGGTTGCCACAGCGGAACGAACCGCCAACTTATCCAGCATATGTTTTACGCAGCACGTGCTCTTCTAGCTGCAACCTATTACTGGGAAACACCCAAACACTCTCACATTCAAACACACAATACGGCCAATTTAGCTTGTTCAATTCACCTATACCGCATATCTTCAGACTGTGGGGGAAACCGGAGCACACAGAAATATTTATTCCCCTATTTCTGTTTAACAGAGAGAAGATTTTTCCAACACGTTTACAAACATAATAGTTTTAATAACTAATTTCTAATAATTAACTTCTTATATCTTTGCCATGATGACAGTAAATAATATTTTACAAGATATTTTTCAAGACACTTCTATACAGCTTAAAGGGCAATTTTAAGGTTTATCTAGGTTAACTGGGTTAAATTATAATGATGGTTTGTTCTGTAGACAATTGGAAAAAAACTGCTTAAAGGGGCTAATAATTTTTAAAATGTTTTTTTTTTTTAATAAAACGAATAAGACTTTCCCCTAAAGACAAAATATTGTTGGAAATACTGTGAAAAAAATGTCCTTGCTCTGTTAAACATCATCTGGGAAAAATTTAAAAGAGAAATAAAATGTCTTCAACTGTATGACTTCAACTGTATATAATTTTTTAAATATATTGTTTCAAACTAGTAAAAAATGCCAAAAAAATCATTGTTAAACTTGTAAAGTGAAACTTCCTTCAGCCATAGATGAAGCAGCAGGGTCTTTTATTTTATTTCTAAAGGGTAAATAAACAGAAACCAACTGTATATCACAGGCTATGGAACTGTAAATTAATGATTTTTTTATTACTTTAAAAAGTGAGTAAATGCAAGTACAAAGAAACAAATAATTACAAATAAACAAAAACACATTGATTCAAAATAAATTGTTTAAATAAAAAGACTATATAGATAGAAAGAATATATATATAGTATTGTTTACATTTATTTTTACAGTGTATGCCACTCATTGTTTCTAAAACTATTTCCCTGCATTATACTGCATTATGCTACAAATTAAATTGCAAAATCATACAATCAAACAAACATACTTTTTATTTGTCTATAATATAATATAATATAATATAATATAATATAATATAATATAATA
>CAIGQQ010039592.1:1176364-1192994 GCA_903798035.1 Danio albolineatus | reverse complement strand
TATAAATTTGTTTGCGTTGTGAGAAAATGCAGCGCGTTTTATTAATTTGTTTGTGTTGTGAGAAAATGCAGCACATTTTATTAATTTGTTTGTGTTGTGAGAAAATGCAGCACATTTTATTAATTTGTTTGTGTTGTGAGAAAATGCAGCATGTTTTATTAATTTGTTTGCGTTGTGAGAAAATGCAGCGCATTTTAAAAAAAATTAGTTTGGGTTGTGAGGATTTGCAGCACGTGTGCTGTCAAATGGATCATTATCTGTTCTTAATTTACCACTGTTTTTTGTAATTGCATGTGTTTTCTTTAATCGCAGCACGTTAAGTTCTTTCGGCCACCGTAGGTGTATTGCCATGTAATACACCATATAGTTCCCGATAATGTATACACAGTATTGAATGGCTTATTTAACTATATATTTACTTTGCTACAACAATTGTAGTATTACGACAACAGATTAATTCAAGTACTTAAAACACTATAATATTTGCTATACTTTACTATAGTACTTTTTCATGTGAAATGTTTCAGACACAAGTGACAATGAGGCATATTAGAGCTTAAATCTTCAATTAAAGTATATAGCTGCTGACTATTTATTGAACACGAAAATATATTACAAAGCCCAAAACAAAGACGACAAGAGAAACATTTATTTGTTTGCAAACTGTTATACAATGGATGAACTATTTTATATCTGCTCTCCATGACTAATTCAAACTGAGGTAGCAGTCTTTCATTGAGTAAATTGGCTTTTACTCTAAGTACACAAAAGGTGTACAAGCCAACATTAGCATTAGTATAGAGACTGCATAGTGGAATTCCCTGTTTGTTTGCTTTTGTATAGACTACTTCCTATGTTTTTGTTTTTAGATTAACAGCTTAATTTACCAGAGAAGGCTAGTTAGCATCCTACTACCTGAATAGATTAACCATTTCTACAACACACGTAAGACAGCATCATATTAATTTATGTTGCAGAATAAAATGCTCAAATCTCTTTAAGTAACGTTGGCCTACCACCAGTGAATTTACTGTATAATACATAAATAGGCCTGCTCTAAAATCTACTGGAAATCCAAGCAGAAATTTGGTGAGATTATCTTTCAGAGTTGACTGAACAGATCAACTGAGGTACATTTGTCTAGTCTTCAAAGCAAGGCAATACTTTGTATTGACATTAGAAAAAACAAAACAAAACAAAACAACATCATCAGACAAGCCTTAACGAGTCATCTCATTTTTTGGCGAGACATTTAAAGACATTTGCCCCCTGTACAAACCAAAAGAAACCTGACTAAATTTGAAGACCTCTATATGAGGGATTCTGCTGCCATCTAGTGGTTTTTAAAAATCACACAAATTAGTTAAAATAACTCTTATTATCATTGCTTTCGAGAATATCTGTGTTCAATCTAATCATACGGCTAGTTCGTGTTTGTTTGTATCCTTTACCTGACAGATTTACAGTCTGCAACTCTTCTGACAGGTGAGCTGAAACCAAAGAAACTGTCCCAACTTGTCCATGATTTTTGGCAGTTTGTTTACTTTTTTTGAGCCAAAAACAGACAGTGACAGCTCGGTGTATTGTCATGTAGACATGGTAGCTTGGTTTCAGAAGGCTTGAACGGCCGATTAAACTCGATAACATTCAATTGCATGCACACGAAAATATTAGCATTTCGGGTACAAGTTCATGTGTGAATCTAGATTGCACGTAAAGGGATAGATCACCCAAAAATAACTTTTCTGTCATTACTTGCTTCTCCACTTTCTTCTGTTTCTTTCTTCTGTTGAACACAAAAGTACATACATTAAAATAATGTTGGAGAGCAGCAGGCATCGACTTTGATGGTGTTTTTGTTGCATGTCAATGCTGGTTCAAAGTCATAAACGTTTGGAACAACTTGAGTGCGAGCAATTGTTGATGAAATTGTCCTTCTTAGGTGAACTATGCCTTTGAATGGGTACTTAAAATGTTGAAAACTAAATAATATTACATTCGAGTTTGAAGATTGACTTCACAGATTCCAGATGTTTGACCATTCATTCATTCATTCATTCATTCATTCATTCATTCATTCATTCATTCATTCATTCATTCATTCGGCCTAGTTCCTTATTTATCAAGGACCACCATAGAACCGCCAGATGTTTGATTAATCGAATCAATAATATAAACTTTAAGGTTATATCCTATGGTAAATACAAAGTAACCTTTGGTAAATAATTCAGATAACTGCCGATAATTCAGACTCCAATTCATCAGTTCTCTAGAAGGTGTTTTAAAATAAAATTGTAAAATTATTCGTTAGGATATTTTGAATTTGTGATGTGCTAAATGGATGACATGGTGGCGCAGTAGGTAGTGCTGTTGCCCCACAGCAAGAAGGTAGCTGGTTCGAACCTCGGCTGGGTCAGTTGGCATTTCTGTGTGGAGTTTGCATGTACTCCCCGTGTTCGCGTGGGTTTCCTCCAGGTGCTCTGGTTTCCCCCACAGCCCAAAGAGATGCTGTACAGGTGAATTGGGTAAGCTAAAGTGTATGAGTGTGAATGAGAATGTATGGATGTTTCCCAGAGATGGGTTGCAGCTGGAAGGGCATCCGCTGCGTAAAACAAATGCTGGATAAGTTGGCGGTTCATTCCACTGTGGCGACCCCAGATTAATAAAGGGACTAAGCCGAAAAGAAAATGAATGAATGAATGTGCTAAAAATGGCAGATGACAAGTATGTTTTTTTTTATTTATTTATTTATTTAGCTAAAATTCTTTTAATGCTTTTTTTCCGCAAACAGCATTGTAATAGATGCTGTGAATAAAGATTAAGTTGTATTTGACATTTTTCAAGGTATAACCCAATACAAATGTCTGACAAAGACATGTTTAAAAAGCAAAAGAGCACCTACGGTTATTGTTGGAAAATTCTCACTTTAGAAATGAAGACAACTGCTGGGCTAGTTGTTAAAAAACTGTCTAAACTAGTTTTAAAAATAAAGTAAAATTAGCTATGCCGTTGTTCCTCCAAGGTAATATCTTTTTAATCCAGCTGTAATACTGATTTCCTCTTGGCTGATCACAAGGCGGTCAAACTAATTCTTAAGACAGTCATAAAATAAAGCCCAAGTTTACGCAACCTGCCTCTAGACTGATCATTTGTAGAAACTAACAAATATAAAAAAGTACAGTATAAATGTCATTTAACCATAATTGTTAAAGGGTTATTTGGTCAAAAATGTTATGCAAATACTCATAAATCTACGATTAAATCCTAATTGCACTGCTGTGTTTTGCCATAATACAAGTTCAGAAATATTTTTAGCTGATGCAGTGTATGACTTTTATTCCTTAAACAAACATGTCAGAAAAATATAACCCATAGTCATATTCGGGCTCAATTTGTGAAAGAGTCCTTGATTTTCACACATGAACTGATGTCTTTGGGACATGGAAGAGTAGACAACCGAGTGGTTCACCTCAGAAATCCTCTTTAGCTTTGATTATGGTGTACGTCCATCACAGCATTGTTTTGACAACATTAAGTAATGCCTCAAAGTTTATTTCCATCATGCGATTCATGCATCCAGTTTTGGCTAACATATTTGTCTGGACTTCAGGTAAACTGATGATCAGTTCATGGGTCAAAATAAAGACATATTTTACAATCTGAGCTTGATAATATCAACATATGGGGTACGTCTTCCAAAATGAAGACATAAAAATACACACGCTATCAGGAATTATTTTGAAGCATATGACAAAACATATTAATGAATGCAATAAAGATCCAATCATAGACTTTTAAGCATTTCCTTAAACCCAAAGAGAGATTTGTGCAACAGGCATGTGCAGCTGCAACATTTCACAGCAGGTTTGTCCCGTTTTGACCCTTAACACTGAGTAAGCTTCAATATCCGTCTGCCTTTCTAATTCTCCACTGCTATTTGAGCAGTGAAACATATTCCCACACAAAGGCTCACTGCCAGACGATTCAGGCATATTTAAGCTCAGGTTGCGTTGGGTTAAAACCAGATCAGGACTGGATATGAGCCAAATAAACTCTCCGCCTCTGTTTCCCCCTCCTTTTAGCCCCATTTCTAGTGTTTTCTTCAGGGATCACCATTTCCTCTGTTCTCTGAATGTCTGAGTCCGAGACCTAATCTTAAATTAAACTATCGACATGCTCAAAAAAAAGTCGATCAAACTTAAACAAGAGAAAGAAAGGGATGAATTGTGAAATTAAGAAATAAACAAACAAAAAAGCACTGATCATTATTGAGTTAATCTTCAGTGCTGACGTCCTTGTGAACAGTGAAGTCACATGGTTGTCTCAGATTGTTTACTTGCACAGTCTCTCACAGTTTGAAATCCCTTCTAAACCCAGTACAGCTCTCTCCCCCCCTCTCTCTCTCTCTATCTGTCTTTCTCCACCCACACCACTGTTTTCACAGTCAGTTTTTCTGTTTGTTAGTGCCAACAGGCGAACAGGGAAATACACACGTTTTCTTTGTTGATTTAGTTATTTTTGCCATCCCATCGTCTGGTCTCTCAGGAAAACTGTGAGTACGATGAGGAATCTTTCTAAAAACTGCAGGGAGGGAAGGCTATGGGCTAAAAAAATTGGGAGTGGGAAATGCATCTGTGCATCTAACAAAAGTGCATTTAACTGGGAAAAATACTAAAGATGCATTTATTTGCTGCAAAGAGAAAATGCTACGGGGTTTTCTGTTCGCTTTGGTAGAAACGGATGAATAGGCCAGCGTTCAGCAGTGCTGCTAAACTGATAAACATGCGGAGCACCAGTTGATGTTGATGCATTTATATAATGCCTTCTTTGTTTTATTCAGTTGTCTGTAAATGTAAACTGACCACAATGTTTGCACATGCAGGCATTAGAAAATGCATTTTACTGCAGATAACTGAATTACAAGTTTTTTTTATGGGATTGTGTGAACTCTTGGCTTGATCTGCTGCCAGTTTTGTCCATTTTAATTACTGCATATGTATCTGCGCTTGGAGATGAACGTGGAAAGTCTAAGCTTGGCACTGATAAATGTGTTGTGTTTGTGACAGCAAATAGTCATTTGCATTCTTAAAAAAATAAATCAAATAATTGTATAAATAATATTTTGTAATGCATTACAGTAAGGCCAATTAGTAATGAATTAGTTCAAATTCAAGTTCATTTACTTATAAAAAACATTTAAAAACAGCCACAAGACTGACTAAAGTGCTGTACGTAAGACAGAGTAAAATATAGAGACCATTAAAAAACATAGAGGTAAAACCAAGAGAAACAACAAAATAAATTACCAAAATAAAGTTATTGATAAAACATATATTATAATATTATAATATTAATATTTGAAAAGATAAACTGAAGAGGTCAGTTTTTAAGAGTGATCTAAAAATAGATAGCGAAGGTTTAAAATCGCATTTATTAACATTCATCAATACATCATTTTTCACAATATTTTATTAATGCTGCTTAAAAATACAAGTGTTCATTATAGTTGCATTAAATAATATTAACATGCACATTTAGATATTACTGTAGATCAGAAAAACAAATACTCTACAAGTATTTTTCATATATTAATGTATAATGAAATTGGTGATTACTATAGGTCAATTATTATAAGATGTTTTTATATGAATGTAAAAACATCAACGTTCCAAGAACTGTGTACCATTAACACAGGCTGTTGAAGGAGCCTTAGAGTAATTAACAGCAAAAGATGATTATGTGACCAGACTGAACAAGCAGGGATTTGGATTTGAGCCAGATCAGGAGTAACTAAAGCAACATGAGGCTTTATATACCTTTATGAATAGGTCAAAGACAAGACAAGAGTTCCCATTTTGGTGTCTGCATCAAATAAAATTGACAAAAGTTATTTAGTATACACAAAAAGCATATTAAATAAAATAATTTTCTTCTTTAATGTTTAAAATAGGCTTTGTAAAAAAAAGGTGTAAAATAAATATCATCGTTCAGCATTACAAAGATTTTAAAATGAACATTAATAGCAAACCTTCTTTAACCTAAACTTATTAAAATCGGAAAAACCTAGCAGTTTCATGCATGGTGGCAAAGTGTTAAAATGTAATCACTACATTTTTGTTATATAATACATTGATGCATCTTTTACATCATTGTAATATACATTATATTCATGGTTTTATGGCCCGTTTCCACTGAGTGGTACGGTAGGGTGCGGTCCTGTATGCTTTTTAAGGCCATTTCCACTGTCTAAAAGTGTACCGAACCGTACCGTACCGTACCACTTTACCACAGATAAAATTATTTAAAGGGGGTGTTTTAAATAAATAGTTTGAAAGCCCTTTGATTCAAATGCAGAGTGAAATGGGACACTAAACTCAAAACTCTACTTTTAAAACAGCTGTGGATAGTGTAACTGATTGCAATACACTATCATATGGAGGTACTTACATTGAGACAGTGATATTCAGCTTGATCTCAAAAGCTCATCAAGTTCTTGAATAGCTAAAATCCATCAGGATTTGTTAAAAATGCAGAAACACGCCCATGTTGTGTTATCTTAAATGTCATCCAGCCAGCTGTTGTTGTCTTATCTCTGTGGCTTAAAGTATGATTTTGTATGTGTGTGTGTGGATCAGATGCTTCGCTTGACAGCAGGGCGTTTAGGGGGTCTTTTGGCCCGACGGGGAGCCGCTGCATTCAGCTCCAGCAGCGTCAAGATGGCCAGCCATGGCCATGGTATGTAAAGTGTCCTTTTCAAAATAAAACAATAATTGTCACCACATCAGTGTTTTGTTTAAACAATTCACTTTTCTCCTTTACACGACTAAGATGTTTGTGTATTTTTCTCTCGTTTGTTTGTTTCTTCAGGTGATGTGATAGAACAGGCAGATATGTCCCTACCCATGTACAGCGACCGTCTGGACACTCCTCTGCCAGACAGACCATACAAAGACACCCTCAGCGCTGCAGACAAGAGCCTGAAGCAGAAGGAGAAAGGGCCCTGGAGCAGCCTCTCCAATGAGGAGAAAGTTGCCTGTTAGTATATTTAGGAATGTAATTCATGATAAAATATAAAATAGTTTTAGCATGTTGCACCAGAGCAAATGAAGAGACTGGCATCTACCAGTAGATACACAGAATCACTGCAGTAAGCATGTAAGATATGCTGCCGCTGCCCCCTTAATACGCACATATAGACAGGTGGAGATGGTGGTTAGGAATCTACAGGGAGTGCAGAATTATTAGGAAAGTTGTATTTTTGAGGATTAATTTTATTATTGAACAACAACCATGTTCTCAATGAACCCAAAAAACTCATTAATATCAAAGCTGAATATTTTTGGAAGTAGTTTTTAGTTTAAGCTATTTTAGGAGGATATCTGTGTGTGCAGGTGACTATTACTGTGCATAATTAACAACTGAACTGAACAAAACTGAACAAAAAACAAATATATACCCATTTCAATGATTTATTTTCACCAGTGAAACCAATATAACATCTCAACATTCACAAATATACATTTCTGACATTCAAAAACAAAACAAAAACAAATCAGTGACCAATATAGCCACCTTTCTTTGCAAGGACACTCAAAAGCCTGCCATTCATGGATTCTGTCAGTGTTTTGATCTGTTCACCATCAACATTGCGTGCAGCAGCAACCACAGCCTCCCAGACAATGTTCTGAGAGGTGTACTGTTTTCCCTCCTTGTAAATCTCACATTTGATGATGGACCACAGGTTCTCTATGGGGTTCAGATCAGGTGAACAAGGAGGCCATGTCACTAGTTTTTCTTCTTTTAGACCCTTTCTTGGCAGCCATGCTGTGGAGTACTTGGACGCTATGATGGAGCATTGTCCTGCATGAAAATCATGTTTTTCTTGAAGGATCCAGATTTCTTCCTGTACCACTGCTTGAAGAAGGTTTCTTCCTGTAAACTGGCAGTAGGACTGGGAGTTGAGCTTGACTCCATCCTCAACCCGAAAAGGCCCCACAAGCTCATCTTTGATGATACCAGCCCAAACCAGTACTCCACCTCCACCTTGCTGGCGTCTGAGTCGGATGGAACTCTCTGCCCTTTACCGATCCAGCCACGGGCCCATCCATCTGGCCCATCAAGACTCGCTCTCATTTCATCAGTCCATAAAACCTTAGAAAAATCAGTCTTGAGTTATTTCTTGGCCCAGTCTTGACGTTTCAGCTTGTGTGTCTTGTTCAGTGGTGGTCGTTTTTCAGCCTCTTACCTTGGCCATGTCTCTGAGTATTGCACACCTTGTGCTTTTGGGCACTCCAGTGATGTTGCAGCTCTGAAATATGGCAAAACTGGTGGCAAGTGGCATCTTGGCAGCTGCACGCTTGCCTTTTCTCAGTTCATGGGCAGTTATTTTGCGCCTTGGTTTTTCCACACGCTTCTTGCGACCCTGTTGACTATTTTGAATGAAACGCTTGATTGTTCGATGATTACGCTTCAGAAGCTTGGCAATTTTAAGAGTGCTGCATCCCTCTGCAAGATATCTCACTATTTTTGACTTTTCGGAGCCTGTCAAGTCCTTCTTTTGACCCATTTTGCCAAAGGAAAGGAAGTTGCCTAATAATTCTGCACACCTGATATAGGGTGTTGATGTCATTACACCACACCCCTTCTCATTACAGAGATGCACGTCACCTAATATGCTTCATTGGTAGTAGGCTTTCGAGCCTATACAGCTTGGAGTAAGACAACATGCATAAAGAGGATGATGTGGTCAAAATACTCAATTGCCAAATAATTCTGCACTCCCTGTATGTAAGGGCTTTTCACATTGGAAATTGTTAATCCTGGTTCATCCTAGACCCCGGATAAACGGAAACCTGGGTTATCTGTAATCACATTGCTCATGCAATACCTTGGGTTAACAAATAATCCTGAGTATTTAGACATTTCACACTGTACACTCATAAACCCAGGGTTAATGTTCTTATTCACAGTGTCCCCATCGCTGATTGGATGACAGTTTGTTAGTTCTAAAAATGTTGTTGTGTAGGTTAACCTTTGGCTAAGCCTCACTAGATGCGTGAAGGCAAGAAAACAGACAAAAGTACTAATGAATGAAAAGCAAAGTATGTCATCTTACTGTGTCCTGATCAATCCAGTGACATGCTGTTCATCTTTTAATATTTCTTTTCTCTCACGACTGCTGTTTACATAATACACGTTACCTGTTACTTACATGATAAGCTCAATTTCTGATTGGCTGTGTGTTTCCAAGTGTCCAGCATCATAAGCAAACACTGCTCCGTTTCACACTGAACTTAGCACTGCAATGTAGGTTAACACCACAAATGCTGTGCTATTCCTGCTCTGGAGCCGGGTTTCAATACCCCAGCTAAAGAGCGGCGCTAACACCACTTACATGGTGTTTGGAATGACGATAACCAGGAGTAAAGCCTCATAGTCAATCTAAATCAGGGGTGTCAAACTCAATTCCTGGAGGGCCGCAGCTCTGCACAGTTTAGTTTCAACCCTAATTAAACACACCTGATCAAACTAATTGAGTCCTTCAGGCTTGTTTAAAACCTACCAGTAAGTGTGTTGAAGTAGGGTTGGAACTAAAATGCGCAGGAATTCCCTCCAGGAATTGAGTTTGACATCCCTGATCTAAATGGTACACCTAAAAAGTTTAGTTTCAGGGGTGATCAACCCTGCTCCTGGAGATCGACCGTCCTGCAAATTTCAGTTGCAACCCATATCAAACACACCTGCCTGTAATTATGTAGTGCTGTTCAGGTCCTAATTAATTGGTTCAGGTGTATTTGATCAGGGTAGGAGCTGAACTCAGCAGGAAGGCCGATCTCCAGGAGCAGGGTTGAGCACCCCTGGTTTAATTCTTATCACAGCAATTCATCCTCCCAGCTAGGTCACTGGTTCGAGTCCCAGCATTTCTGTATGGACTTTGCAAAGACATGCTGTATAGGTGAATGAAAAAAAAAACTTAATTGGCTGTAGTGAGTGTGTGTGGATGTCAGTGTATGGGTGTTTCCTAGTATCGGGTTGCTGCTGGAAGGGTATCCGCTGTGTGAAACATATGCTGGAAAAGTTGGTGGTTCATTCCGCTGTGGCGACCCCTGATGAAAAAAGGGACAAAGCTGAAGGAAAATGAATGAATGAAAGGCAAAATGGACAAAAAAAGTGCACTTATGAGTGTCAAAATATATGACCTCAGATAGTACAACCAAAACTGAAAATTTACTCAGGGTGTTACAGTGGCACAGTGGGTAGCATGATAGCCTCACAGCAAGAAGGTTGCTGGTTCGAGCCCCGGCTGGATGAGTGGGTTTCCTCCAGGTGCTCTGGTTTCCCCCACAAGTTCAAAGACGTGATATAGGTGAATTGGGTAGGCTAAATTGCCTGTGGTGTATGTTTGTGAATGAGAGTGTATGGGTGTTTCCCAGTGATGGGTTGCAGCTGGAAGGGCATCTGCTGCATAAAACATATGCTGGACAAGTTGGTAGTTCATTCCACTGTGGGGACCCCAGATTAATAAATGGACGAGGCCGAAAAGAAAATTAATGAAACTTTACTCGCCCTAAAGTTCTTCCTGACCTTTATGAGTGTCTTTATTCTGTGGAACACAAAAGATAAAACTTTGAGGAAAGAAGAGAACCAGTAACCATTGATTTCCATAGTAGGAAAAACAAATATGGCGCCATGGTGGCCTAGTGGGTAGCACGTTCGTCTCACAGTAAGAAGGTCGCTGGTTCGATCCCCGGCTGGGCCAGTTGGCATTTCTGTGTGGAGTTTGCATGTTCTCCCCGTGGTTGTGTGGGTTTCCTCCGGGTGCTACGGTTGCCCCCACAGTCCAAAGACATGCTGTACAGGTGAATTGGGTAAGCTAAATTGTCCGTAGTGTATGTGTGTGAATGAGAATGTATGAATGTGTTTCCCAGAGATGGGTTGTGGCTGGAAGTGCATCCGCTGCGTAAAACAAATGCTGGATAAGTTGGCGGTTCATTCCGCTGTGGCGACCCCGGATTAATAAAGGGACTAAGCCGAAAAGAAAATGAATGAATGAATGAATGAAAAACAAATACTGCAGAAGCCAACGGTTACCAGTTTCCATCACTCTTCAAAATATCTTTTTTTGCGTGCTTTTAACAGAAAAAAGAAAATCAAACAGATTTGGAACAAGCCAAAGGAGAGTAAACATTGACTGAATTTTCAGTTTTGGGTGAACTCACACCTGTTGATGCCATCTAACTTTGACTAGCGATGGGACATTATTTTGGGTGGTACGTCTATAGCATTTATTAGCTATAATTCTTTCAACATCATGAACTCATCAACTGTAAATAAACATTGTAATGATCATTTTTTTAACTGTGATCCTCAATGTCAGTGTACAGGATAATGTTTAATGAGACATTTGCGGAGATGAAGAAACCAACCGGTGAGTGGAAGACGGTGACAGCTGGGATCTTATTCTTTATTGGTTTTACTGGCCTGGTTGTTCTCTGGCAAAGGCTCTATGGTAAGAGATCATCTTTAAATTTTTGCTTTGCACTTGTTGATAGGATCTGGTCAGGTTTAACTTTTTGTTTTGCTTTCTCAGTGTACCCTCCTCAACCTCACACATTTGATGACGAATGGCAGGCCAAGCAGGTGAAGAGGATGCTGGATATGAAGATAAACCCTGTGCAGGGCTTCGCAGCCAAGTGGGACTATGAGAAGGGCCAGTGGAAATAAAGGGAATGCAGCGTCACATCCACACCTTGCCAATTTTCTGCATATTCTTGCGTTATTATGCCATCTTTCATCCTTTAAGGTTTTTGTCCAATGGGCAACAATCAAATTTGAACGAGTAGACTAGAAAAACAAAGTCCACGTAACTGAAAGCACACGTGTTTCTTTTTAATTGACTGTAGAAATTGAACAAATAATGTCTTGTTGCACGTTTGTATTAATTCAAGAATTAAAAACACACATATACAATAACCACTAGGGCTGTCCTGTGAATTCAATGGGTCTTTATTTAATTTAATGATATCAGACATTTAAAAAAGTCCTAAGACATAAAACAATTAATTCAGGGGTGAAGCTGTTTAAATAAACCCAAAACCTTAAAAAAATAGTTTTCTTTCTTGTCCTCTTATGCTTAGGTTAAGTTGGCTAAATGCAAACACAATGAGCAACAAATACACTTCAAAAGAAATTATGATGAAGTTTTTAAGGCCATAGGAAGGAACAATATGTGTTTACACCAAATATCATAAATAATATTTTCAAATAATCAAATGCCTTAAATATTTTCACTAAGCTATGATGAGCTAGTCTAATTGTCATTTAAGTTAACTAGTTTACATAGTGTCGTGCCAATGCTGGTACATTTCACTCTAAAGCTTACTGTCAATCTCAAACCACACACGTCGCTCAAACAAGCGCACACACACACACGCTCACACTCAAACAAACTGCAACATGACAGACAGACACAGACTAAGCATGCAAGCAGCAAATTTCATAACACGGAATGTTTTCTGTGAAATCAGTGTCTACAGAGCAGCAAAAAGTGTAAATGTCGGCAATTTCAATTTGCTGAGACTCACCATATAATTTGTACATCGCTATTTAAAGTTCACTCGCAACTTAAGGGTTAAAAAGAGCTGTATACAGTCGCCAATTAAAATGTCTTTACATTTCAAACCTGAAGTCGACAATGCAACCCACTTTACATATGCAATAAATGGGCTATATGCACAGCTAGTGTTTTTCAGCCAACGATAAACTTCTGGTGAAAGTTGATGTGACTATTTTTTTAAATTTCATAAAGTTCCATTTAAAATAAACTTCAGCATTTATTTAGTTGTCCAAGCGTAAAACATGACCATGTCAACGCTAGCTATCTGTCAGTGGCAGCAGGCTAGCGCAGAAACTCCATTGAAAATACTGGGGAAAAATACATATTCATATATATATATATATTATTTAACGCAGTGCTTCTTGTCCGGTCTGAGACCCACTTTATATCACTGATTTTCAAAGAAATCAGACCTTAACCAAGGCAATTTTTTAATGGAAAGACAGTTCACCGGAAGCGCTGAGGCTGGCTGGCTGAAATTAAAAGTCTGTGCATATACCCCATTACTTGGGGTAATTGAGAAAGAGTATGCGTTTCCCATCGAATCAGGAGTGGAAGGATTGTTATTAGACCTGAATGTTTTTTATAACGGCATTAAATCATTATAATCTAATCACAGAGAAAGGCGAGTTGATGACAAGGTAAAGATTGAATGATGACTACGTTTTTTTCTTCTTTGGATTAATGTGCACTGAAATTTCGGTCACAATAAAACAACAGAAAACAAAAGTATGAAGTAGTAAACAGGGAACAATTCAAATATAGGCTGTCCTGGAAAACTTTGCTTAACTAAGTTCTACTGGGAGCGAATGGGCAAGGCTGTATCTTTTCTCATAGTCTACCTGTTTAAATGTTAACTTTCCGAGGAGACCTATAGGCTACAGCAGACTCTTATTTCTAGGTTAGGTCTCAAAGGACGTTACTTTTAGGCCTGGTATCTTTTGATTGACACAACAAAAGACAGATTCCCCGCGAGATCTGCTACTGGAGCTGAAGGCTGGTAACACACCTGTACCGTCACTACTTTCATCACCTCGGTTTGAATTAACCAGCTCGTCAATCACAGCTAGTCGGAAAAGGCGAGGAATATTCAACTCGACGTCCTATTTGAATAAATGATGATCTGAAGTCTAAAGTTGATTTCTCGTCATCTCCTAGCGCTTGATAGAGTTTGACACGAGACGGGCGTAAAAGCAGCAGGTGCGCGCAGAAACTGACACGCGCATAACCGCTCTGACAGCAAAGCGTTTAAAATGAGAGTCGGCGGGAATAAGAGCTGTGAGGAAAACGGGGGAAATGGAGTGATTATCCTAGCTAGTCTAAGGTTTGCAATCGCAAACATGATTAGAAATCATTCACTCGTTAACAGTTGCAAAACTGGGTTCAGTGAAACACTAAATATTTTGTTTTTCCTCGGCAGCACCATGATGTTATCCGACGCAATATGTGTGTCGGCCAGAGCTTAAAACATCGTGGACAACTACACGGTAAGAGTTAAAAAAAAAATATTAATCAAAGAATGCTTTAATATCGGTGTAGAAATTTACATTTACACCTGGAAAGGTGAATGCAAAGGAACCTAAACTGAGACTAGCATTTTAACTCGGCTATGTAGGGTTGAATATACTGTAAATGCCTAACAAACTTTTGCTTCCGAACAACCACAGCATGTAATTACATACCTCAAATTCCAAATAAAACAAAACCCAGAATCTATTAGCTTGTTACAAATGCTAGAGCAGTATTTCCAGCACTGGTTACATCCTCATTCCCAACACCATATAAGACACGGAGCGCTCTGATGGCAACACGGTTTAATCTATGAACTTTTTGCTTAAATGTAGTCATTTCTGTGTACAAAACACAGTTGTGGGCAGCCACAGGCAAAACAGGGGTGACACGCTCACTCTTTATGTATCCACTTCTACTCTTTACCTATTAAGGATCGTAAAGGTACAGAGTTATGTGTAATACCAAATCTGAAGCTGAAACTAAAGTTTAATAAATCAAACATCAAACATAATGAACATACACAACTTCCTCTCAAAACAGAACTAACTTCTCATAACTGTTGGTCCTTTAGACAATTTTTGCTCCAGAAGATTTTAAAACCTGTCCATGCAGGTTATCACACATTCAATGCTAATCAAATGTGCATGTTTAATGGAACTGAACAATAATTGAAAAAAGATAGAAAACAACACATAAAACACACTCACACAGACATGTTTTATCTGCTATCCACACTGTCCTCTAATGGTAGAGATGGCAGAGGAAGCGGGCGCTTCAGTGTAGTGCCAGGACGGTAAGGTGCCTCTCTGCTCTCGAGCTGATATCTGGCACTCCAGACAGCAACAACATTCCTCAGAAATGTCAGTGCTGATGTAATGACTGAATATTTCAAATTCAGTTCAGATGCAACTTCTCCATCAATAGGTCATTACCTCGAGAATCAAAATTAGCTTAAATTAGATTTAAAGATAAAATGTTCGTGTCCTTGTCAGTTTTTGCCAGTCTCTGAAAATGAGAGAATAATAAAGATACTTAAAAGGACTGATGATAAAGCTGAAAATAATCATTTATATTAAAACAAACAAACAAAACAAATCTTAAAGACAGGACTATAGTCATACTTTTTTCTTCGTCTGATTTAGTCGTTTTTCTCATTTCGTTATACAGGCTATAAGGAGACATGACTTTGCTTTTTCTACTCAGCTAAAAGCAAATCATGCTCATGCAGTCTGGGTCATGTGATGGGCCATCACGGGTGCGCTCCACTCAGTCAACAGCATACGGTGGGACGTGGAATGTAAACATGAAATTTCTTGGCAATAAAAAGGGAAACAAAATGTGAAACAAAAGTATTTTAAGTTCCTTCATGTTAGCTGGAGGTCTGAATGAAGCCATGGGTGTATTTGGATCTTCAGATATCCTCATCTTCACAGGCGTTTCTGTGCAATGAGTGACCCGACGACGACACCCGTGAGCAAGGTCATTCCTGCAAACAACCATTTTTTGAAGCTTTCTTGCGATTTTCTGCTTTCCGCTGCTGCATCTTTTCCAAAGATTTCTGCAAAGCGCTCCTGCATGAAAACACAAAGAATATAATTAGAAGTATTTCTATAACACCGTGCACAGTGGTAGTAAATGTGAAACCAATATTCTAAAGTAGACTATTAGTAGTATAAATGTACTCCATCTCATCATGATGTCACTTTATACTTGTTGACTCATGTACAGTTTTATGCCTGATACATAGTACAGACGTAGGATGCAGAGTATGGGGTTCCATTTGTGCCAAAATTCCCTTGCCTGCTTTCTGCTTTGTACTTAACATTTGTCTTTGTCTACTCTCATTGCCCACACATTCAGGAAAATCAGCATTGTTGACGTACATGTTGTCTGTTGATGTCATCTTAATCTGTCGGTTTTTCTCTGTTTTGTACTGTCATGTTCTATGGGGTACTGTCATGTTCTATGTCTCTCTTACATTATTCAAATCAAAACTCAAAACCCACCTATTTAAGATGGCTTTTAATGTTTAATCTGTACCTGCACTATTGTTGTGTATTTTAATATTATTTTTCTTAGTATTTTATTGTTCTTGTACGGTGTCCTTGAGTTGCCAGAAAGGCGCCTTTAAATAAAATGTATTATTATTATTATTATTATTATTCTGTCATCTGATCTGTTGTCCTTATTGCTGTCTATTCATCTTCACTGTCATCCTTACCCTCGTCTGTGCTGACATCGTTCGGTCATCCTTACTGATGTCTATGCTGTTGTTTATACTGTCGTCTATACTGTCATTATTACTGTCATCTATACTGTCACCTATACTGTCTTCCTTACTGTCAGTATAACAACAGCATAGACGACAGTATAAATGACAGCATATAGACGAAAGTAATGATGACAGCATACACGACAGTATAAACGACAGTATAGACGACGTCATAGAAGACAGTTAGGATGACAATATATACGACAGCATAGAGGACAGTTAGGATGACA
>CAIGQQ010039592.1:1144508-1176354 GCA_903798035.1 Danio albolineatus | reverse complement strand
TTAGGATGACAATATATACGACAGCATAGAGGACAGTTAGGATGACAGTATAGTAGACAGTATAGACGACGGTAAGGATGACAGTATAGACGACAGTAAGGATGACATATAGACGACAGTTAGGATGACAGTATAGACGACAGTAAGGATGACAGTATAGACGACAGTAAGGATGACAGTATAGACGACGGTAAGGATGACAGTATAGACGACAGTAAGGATGACATATAGACGACAGTTAGGATGACAGTATAGACGACAATAAGGATGACAGTATAGACGACAGTAAGGATGACAGTATAGATGACAGTTAGAATGACAGTATAAATGACATAGACGACAGAAAGAATGACAGTATAGACGACAGTATAAACAACAGTATAGACGACAGAAAGGACGACAGAACGATGTCAGTAAAGACGAGGGTAAGGATGACAGTGAAGATGAATAGTCAGCAATAAGGACAACAGATCACATGACAGAATACCCTATAGAATATCACAGTACAAAACAGAGAAAAAAACGACAGGACGACAGATTAAGACAACATCAACAGACAACATGTACGTCAACAATGCTGATTTTCCTGAACATGTGGGCAATGAGAGTAGACGAAGACAAATGTGAAGTACAAAGCAGAAAGCAGGCAAGGAAATTTTGGCACAAATGGAACCCCATAGCAGAGTGGGTCTTATGAAGACATGCATTTATAATAATAGTTAATAATAATAATAATGATGATGATATTATTAATAATAATAATAATAATAATAATAATAATAATAATAATAACAGCAGTATTGCAATTTTTCATTAAATTAGTAGAGTTCTTTAGAGGGGGGAGAAATGTTTTGTGAAAGTGCATTAAATGCACAGTATAAATAATGTTCTCTAAAAAAATAATACTAATCACGTGCTATTTATAAAGCAGAAAAAATGTTATGCGCATCTATCCCTTTACATGGACTGACAAGCTCATTCCAGCCAACCACTAAAGCTTATTCAGAGTCCCTCCTCCAAAGGCCTTCCTGTCCCACGTTTGTCTGCGATAGAGTGCGTTCACACATTGTCCACAAGGGGGCAAGATTTACCACGTCTGCTTCAAAGACTTTGCTAACCTCATTTCTCAGCAGGATTCTGTAGCAACCCCAATTTTATTTGAAAAGCTGAAAGGGGATTTCAGGCTTTATAACATAACCCGTTTCCTCAGGGAAGACACACAAAAGTAGAGCACACCAACTGTAGATGGAGGCTGAAGTAACTCAGAGCACTGCAGTAAAAAGCAAATACTAATAATGAAAACTCTAAATGTATGCGTTAATTTCACACTACCTCGGCTTCTTGACAGAAATGTAAATTTTCTCATTTGCACCTTCACTGCAAATTCAGGGTCAATTTGATCGGTTTCACCAGCATCACAGAGGTATTACAGCAATGCAGTGATCAAGCTTAAAATATTCAGGGCATGCAGGCGATTACAAAACACACAGAGACACACACACACACACACAAGCCTCAGACGCCCACCCCTGTTTTCCACTCAAGAAGACTGATGTCATCCTCAGTCTTTCCCTTTGCCCTAGTTATCCACACAAGCTTGAAAATATGTAAAAAAAAAAAATACGGAGGACAGAATAAAATCATCCGAGACTTTCAACATATGTACTAAAATCGCAGCATTCAACATTCACTGCAGAAAAGTGGGCTTTTCCTACAATAATACAAAAAATGGAAGTTAGTTGCTTGACTATAAACGGACTCCACCTTTTCTAGCATAAGAAGAGAAGAGGTTGATATGATACTCATATAATTTATATTAAACAGACTGATTCTTGCTCAAATAATAGATAATTTTATAGAACAATTGAGAGGGGTCAAGAAACGATAGAGAGAACGGGAGGAAATGGGACTGGAATATGAAGTGATGTATTGGACTACATTGCTTTGTGACCATATTAATACTAAGTAAAGGAAGCAATCAGTTATGCTTAAAATGAAGATTGTGAATCATGAAACATTACAAATAATACATAGATGTCATCAATAACCTAAAAATATTACATGTATTAATAAAAAAAGATAAGCAAGGAGAGGCCAAAAACCTCAACTGCATTTCAAAGTCTTGGGTGGAGTTAAATCGATTATACTGTGTTTTAAATTGACAAAGAGGCTGAAAGGGAGTTGGATGAAAAGTTAAGAGACAGTCAATGAAGAACATGTCTGAATATGAAATGCGTGACAGGTGTACTCAAGGAGATGTACACCTCATACATGTGTACAGAGGTAAAAGGCATAGCGATTTGCATAAGTACTTCAATTTCATAGGAAATGATTTCGAAAGTGTGAGAGAGGGGTGATGGGAGTGGCACAGACAGATAACGAACATGTAGTTCCAAAGCAGTGGGGTTATCACAACCAGTGACGCAACTTATGACATCACAAGTCAAGACCAAAACTCAAACAGCTGACAAATACCACTCCAAATATTATTATCTGTATTAATATTAACAAAGTAACTGCAACATTTTTACAGTTTGGCTTAAAATGTTCAATCTACAACTCTACAAAACTAATGAACAGTGATGTGGTCGCTAAGGTGATCTCTGGGGTTGTTAATACTGTCAAGTCAAAAGTTCTCATACCAATTTTTTTTAATTGACTCTGATATGATTCATATCTGTATAAATATGAAACGAGACCACCAGCACATCTATCAAAAACACTGCATTATACATGCGATTAGTTGTGCAACTGATCACAAAACCGAATGCAATATGCTTCCCATTATTACAAGAACAATTTAGTAAGTAACTTTTCGTTTTTCCGCTTGGTGTGTGCGTACTCCTGACAAGAGCGCATTTTATGGGCGTCAGCGAGCCACTATGAATATGCGCAAGACTCCCAGAGTTTCTGGGAGAGGTGGGATGTCTGGTTTTGTCCACCATCCTTCTTCTGTCTCCATTATATTTTAAAATGGAGACCCAAATGCTCCAATACATGCAATTTGAAAGAGAGTATGTCTGTTCCTCTCCTTGCCATTGTTGTAGACTGATTAACAAGCCCCTTTCACATGAAAATGATTTCTGTGTCATTAATTACATAAAGCAATACTGGCAGAAAAAAAACCTTTTCTCGCTGCGATCATTAACAAATTAGTATTATACTTAAACTTAAAAACATGAGTTATTACAAACTGTGGGTCATCATCCGCATGATCACCGATCAACTGTGATTCGTTGCACAACCTACATCCTGCAGGGACTTCAATATCATACTAGGACAATGAACCATAAAGTAAACTACCGTTTCAGCACACAGCGAGATGAAAAGTAAATATAACTTTGCTTGTGCACTTCCTCAGGCACGCCTTTGTCAGCCTTGGTTAGTTTAAACATGACCTGTGTTGACCTCAGTGTCATCCTGAATGGCGGACAGGGAGGGTGTGCTACAGTCAATAAAGTCAGATGGAATTTGCATGATGCTTTTACATGAGTAACCCCTGTAGGAATGCCAACAGTAAGACCTGACAGCAAAACTAAGCCTTTTGTACACACAAATTAGAGAAGATCACTAGTGCAAAACTGTGAGAACAAGGTGGGAACAATGTAGATTGGTATGAGAGGAATGCGCTGCTTTGATCAAAGTCATAAATCTAAGGCATGTTAAGGCTTGCTTGCTGGCAGTAAGTTTATGAAGTAACACACCACACCCCCTGTAGCGTTTTATGCACAAGGCAACGTGTAGGCAGTGTGAATTTGACAGATAGATGCAGGAGGCGTGGCTTAACCTTTTTAGCAGACATCGTGGCAGAGTAAGCAAAGCATGTATTATGCATAAACATGCAAGAATGTACCTCATTGGTCCTTGTGCATCAAACAAGTTTGAACATTGCGTTTCTTTTATCAATGTTTATATAGGAGCAGAAGCTTGAATTAAAGATGCAGTATGTAAGTTGACACCCAGTGGTTGAACTAGGTATTGCATTCCTGCATCAAAAACGCAAGTGCAGGTTGCCAGATTGAGGACCAACAGGAGAGAGTCTGACGATTGAGCATAAAGGCTGATTTAAAAATATAAATAAAAGCAACAGCCTGCGATAGAATGATATTTTTGTTCTAACCGACACCTCGAATTGATATATTGGCTAGACATGGAATAGACATGGTTTCTATTTCTTGCAGCTGAACAACAGAAGCTTTCACAATGATCACGTCAGGTAAACCTCATGTGCTTTATTCAATGTTAAATGCTAACAACGCGAGTTTGAATGCCATTTTGCATGACATTTATTGCCATATACTGAAAGCAGCAGCAGATGGTTCACCTCAGATCTAGAAAATAAAATAAACCGGTTGAAATTGAACTTTAGAACTGTGACTCAAAACCCACACATGAGTGATTCAGCATGTACATTTTATAAAGAGGTTTAATATGCATTAATTAGATTATGAACATTACCATTTCGTGAGTGAGTGCATATTCTGTGCTTCTGAGTGGCTGTATTAAATTTTCTGTTGTGTCCTATTCTCATCATGTTGTTAGGACACGGGGTTACAATGTAGCAAGCTCACCTAATGTTTATGTTCGTAAAATTTATATTTTAGCCAATTAATAACCTCGTGTGGATTCTGCATCTCATTTCAGATTCTGCTACGGTTCACCGGAGGTCGCGTTTCGGTCACCGGCAGATGCTTTGAAAGCCTTTCTGAATGAATTAATGAATTAATGAATTAATTAAATTAATTACGCAGTTTTTCAACAAGGCAACCCAGGGTGCTGAAATATAATTGGCTAAACTGGCACTGCGCAGGGTAAAAGAAGCAAAACAAAGACAGCGTTCCGTCACGTAACAGAATAACTGACTTCAGGATTGTTTTTCAGATAAACAAGAATGTTCACTTGACATGTTTCTTAAATATCTGCTAACATATTTGGTATTTTTATGCTATGGAGTCAAAAACTTACAGCACCTTTGAATCTGTTCATCATATTACATTATCAAGATTAAGTGTTTCGGGTCTAGAGAGTTTCAAATGGACATTTTAATAAAAATACCTTCAAAAATAAGCTTTGATAAAGATTTCTTCAACAAACATTTTGAAATGTAAAAATCACGATTAGTGGAGGGACAGAAACCTCAGGCTTAAATACAAATGTGATTTTTGTAGATAAAGTCCTGTGGGTTTGATGACTGATGACTAGGGCCAGACGGAATCAGGGGACATGTTATGCTATTTCTGCGCAGACTTTTGTAAAAAATCTGTGGATTTATGCGGAATGATCTTGGAAGCATCATAACTAAAACCTTAATATATGAAATAAAAAGTAATATCTTTTTAACTTTTATTTAATGTTTACGATGCGAATCCAATTAGATCCACTTTATTTGGTTAAAAAAAAGCAAGTATCTCATATAAAATATCTACTAAAAGACAGAAAATATTACTTCTTGAACTGTATTGTAAATAAATCATATGAATATTTTCATATCAGTCAGTAATATTAGGGAAATTCATTTAAAAACTGAATAAATATATATTTACACACATTTACACCGGGCGCCACGGTGGCGTAGTGAGTAGCAGTTCGCCTCACAGCAAGAAGGTCGCTGGTTCGATTCCCGGCTAGGCCAGTTGGCATTTCTGTGTGGAGTTTGCATGTTCTCCCCGTGGTTGCGTGGGTTTCCTCCGGGTGCTCCGGTTTCCCCCACAGTCCAAAGACATGCGGTACAGGTGAATTGTGTAAGCTAAATTGTCCATAGTGTATGTGTGTGAATGAGAATGTATGAATGTGTTTCCCCGAGATGGGTTGTGGCTGGAAGGGCATCCGCTGCGTAAAACAAATGCTGGATAAGTTGGCGGTTCAATCCGCTGTGGCGACCCCGGATTAATAAAGGGACTAAGCCGAAAAGAAAATGAATGAATGAATGAATGAATGAATGAATGACACATTTACACCAGTAAATAAACAGTATCAATGATGGGCTAAAAATCTGATGAAAATCTGCGCACGCAGATTCCGTGTGGGCCTACTGATGACTAAAACTGAAAGTTTCATGTTGAAGTGAACTATCCTCTTTAGTACTGTGTAGGGGCTTATTAAACCCATACCCACCCAAACCAGGTACAGCACATGTCCTGACATGTCTCTAAAACACAGTGTAATAATAAGTCTGACCATCATGACAGCATTTATGACTCGCCTTTTAAACAGTTCATTAACCAACATGACTCTTTGTATATCTTGCAACTACACCTTAAATGATCCACTCCCAAACACCCACTGATCTGCTGTAGGTGTGACAGATTGTGTTTCTGTGTCTAAGTGCCTTACTCTGTAAAGAAATCCTGATTTCTAGAGGCTCCAAACAACATTGAGGTTCTGCGAACATTCCCTAGAGATACTGGCTGCTAGGCAGCGGTGACTGTCAGGCATTTTCCACAGCCCTATCTGAACAAAGAGCACATACAAACCTGGCCCTACAGGAGAGAGTGAAACCAGGTGCAAGGTGCCTGCATTTTGTTAGTTAGCATAGGATAATATCCAAATAGAGGCCAAAAAAGGGCCGATTCTGTTTTTGAAAGGAGCATGGCGAAAGAGAGGTACTAGAGGGGTATAAAAGCTGGCACAGATGACAAGAGGCGGACCTCCAAAACGGAGTCATCCTCACCACCATGTAGCTACAGTCACAATACGGTTACTGTTACTCTGTTGACATCAGTGCATTACATCAAGTACGTCCAACATCCTCCTGTTAGAAGATGAGCAATTTGTTTAGGCAGTTATGAAAGGGCTGTACAGAAAATTTCAGTTTGATTCGGTGGAGTCAGAGCACTGGGTTTCTCCACTGTTACACCATCCTGACCCCCTAACCCCCTCAAGGCATTTGTGAAGCCAGTGTCTTGCTTTCCGGAACAGCTTGTTCTGTTTTTAACCAGATGATTGATACACACACACACACACTTAGAACACAACACATCTAATACAAAACACAGCATGGTCACTCATCTGTACTAGTGTCCCTGTACAGAAGATAGAGAGGGATGGGTATGATGAGTCATGGTCCTTTATCATCTTTCTCATCGACAATTCTGTTTCAGCCTCTTTTTTTTTCCTTTTGCTTGGCTGGCCAATGACAATCATTTGAGAAACAATGAAAATAAATACAAAAATTTGTACAATGCAAATTTAGCAGTTCTATATGTTTGTCAAATTGAAGACAGTTCCCAGATGCACATCATAAATGAAACAATCAAAAACACAATGGTTTTTACAAAAGCACACACTATCGATCTTTCTATACAGAGTTATACAGTTTCTCTGTATCCTGTCCCTAGGCTGTTGTTTGAAATAACCTTATCTGAAGGCATTTTGTATAAATAAATACTTTGTGACCTTTGTATGAATACTTTGAGTATGAATTGAATGCAGAAATCAAAACTATAATTTTTTTTTGTAGTATTAGGCCATCAGGTACCATTTGACTAGGGATGTAAAGATACATCCTAATGTCTCGAAATTGGTAAATAATAATGTGGCGATGATCGCTAATGTAACAACATGATTTGCTATTGTTTTATGAATACAGTTTCACATATGGTTTTCCGTCTACTGTATTTAGAAAGGAAGTATGTATTTTTAGATAAAACAAAGTGGCTTCTTGAGTTAAATATCCACCATCCAAGTCTCTATGACATTCTAGATTCATGTAAATCACTCACACACACACGCACACACACACAGTATTGTTTGTATCCATAGCATAAACTACGTGGGTCAAGTTACACAGCGAAGTTTAATCCTTAGTATGCACGAGTCTGTATAAGATTCTGATGGTATGCCAATCTTTGATAGAAAGATCATGGTTTCACCTTTTTTAAAGGACTGCGATTACTGCTCTAAAATAAGCTCTTTTTAAATGTCTGGTTAATGAACAAATTTATATCATATTTTAAGAAACATTTAAAATATTTTGGAACAGTAAACATGCCAGGCTAAATAAATAAAATAAACCTATTGACTTCTGCCATCTTCATTTAAAATTTCAAAAATACAGATTTCTTTTAACTTGAAAAGGCATGTTTGGATATTTTTCTTTTATTTGGATATACAGTAAGCCACTGCACTGTTCAGATTCATTATGCTTGCATAGTGTACAAGCGATCCTGTTTCCTGTATTGTGGGCTGACCAGTAGCTTTTGATGTGGATGGTCCTTTTCTGCTGAAGTTACTGATGTCCTTGATCAAATAAAATAGTTATAGGTATAACATATACCGTAGGAACGGCATTACAGAAAATTATGGTGGTTTTAAAACTTTAACTTTTCCAAACTGTGGTATAACTTAGGCAGTTATCCTATGCCGAATGCCAAACATCATAGGTTTGTTCTAACCATAAGCAATAGTAATAGTGATTCCTTGGAAGCTGCACCATTGAAAGCACCCAACCTGGATATCTACAGCCTGAGGCTGGCAACCAAACAAAGCAACCAAGTTCCCAACAGATGAGAGAACAACCTGGAATGTTAAAGAGGTTTCTGAGAATAACAAAATAGGCTCCCGGCCTGCGATACCGTCTGGCCTCTTTAAAATGCATTGAGCATGAGGGGTGAGACAAGAGGAAACCAGTGGGATTCTTTTTTGCCATGATCCTTACACACCAGGGTGAGCAGAACAAATGCAGAGAGGCCGGAAGGGCAGGATTTCCTCACAATCGCTGAGGAATGCTAGATACCCTCATTTCTTTGTATAAATCAGCTGATATGAAACTGCTTTGAGGGATGGAAAAAAAATACCAATTCCAACTGTGCAGTGTCAAGAATCAGCCTTGCTGTTTCTCTCTCAATCTCTGCTGAGTCATTTAGATTTCAAGCTGAAACCAGAAATTTCCAGTACATGATTGTAGGAATGGTGGAGAGAAAGGTATAAAAAAAGACAGACAACCCAAGTTAAACCATCACAAGGCTGTGATGTGACTGCCATGGGCATTTGAGAATTACAAGATTGTTGCAAAACAAACAGGAAGGTGAAATCATATTGCACCATTTTTAAAAGTAACACAACAAGGTCAAAGACAGTGTTTTTCCACAGTGACCTCTCTGATCAATCTGATGGTCATCATTTTTTAGTTCAGGTTGATCTCACTTTCTCCAAGAGGGTGATGCTGTAGAGGCACATGATTCACAGTAAATGGGATTTCTGATGTCAGCCTGGTATTTACCATTTTGATGCCAATGACATCAGCAAACACCTACATGCAGGGCAAACATTTATGTAGTCTCTCTCATTGGAATACTGGAATATTTACCTTACTGGAAATCCTTCTGGTTCATTATTGTCCTGGGGTTAATTAATTAATAGATATTAGCACTACTTTTAACCAGATTTTAAAACATCAATCATGAATTGTGTTGCCTAATTTACGGTGAAACAATTCAAATGGTAAATTGAGTAGTTTGCTGACAAAACAATTAGAAACTGCCTAGTCTAATTAATTATGAAGTATTATTAATAAGCATTTTTAGAGGCCACCAATGTTATAAATGTTTTAAGTACATTTAGAGAGATGCATTTTGAGATTTTCTAAACATTTGTACATTAATCCAAATATAGAAAGAAGTGCCCTTGATGTTTTCCAAGCACAGAAATGAGTCACCTTGAAACCACTCTAACACTGGCCTTGACAGATGAGGTTTAAATATGGACTTTATCCATTGCCCTACATCCAATGTTCCTAATTACAGAAGTCTTTGCCCTGAAACACCATCAGTGTTTCGTTATGTAATCGTTTAGCGAGAGGTAAGGACACCCAAAATGTTAAATCAGTCTGTAGCTGATAACAAAAATTCCACTAAACCCTTGGCCCAAATGAAAATTAGACCACAGAACATCCAATCGGATCATAGCATGTAAAGTAATCCAAGCAGCACACCTCCCCATTTTATTTTAGGTCATATATTTGGAGGATCTGTCTGTGGGAGGTGTCCTTTGTGCTCGCCTGCCAATGTGTCCATGTTTGTGCGTACCGTAAATGAATTAAAGAGAAGATTAATGAGTCAGGAGAGTGGGGCTCAGACTCCAATCTGTTCCATATCTCACCGGGGAGACATCACCATCAGCTCCCATTCTGTCAGGCAAATCCCAGCGACACACACAGACGCCATACGTCCACATACATACAGACCAAAATACACATGCAGCCAGATTTACCAGTCTCTGACCTAAACCAGCTCTCACAGGCAGACACAAGCTCTAGGGATACTTGCCAGACTGCAAGACTTATGCATATTGGATGGAGTACACAGCATAAGAGCAGTGAATGATGCATGCATATGCAAGAAGTGTGGTGCCAACTACTAGAAATGGTACTGCTGTTGAGACAGTAAGTATAAATACCTGGGAACCATCCTGGATAATAAACTTGGAGGCCAACACAAATTAAATTTGTAAACGATTGTTTTACTTGAGGGCGCCACGGTGGCGTAGTGAGTAGCACGCTCGCCTCACAGCAAGAAGGTCGCTAGTTCCAGCCCTGGCTGGGTCAGTTGGCATTTCTGTGTGGAGTTTGCATGTTCTCCCCATGGTTTCGTGGGTTTCCTCCGGGTGCTCCGGTTTCCCCCACAAGTCCAAAGACGTGGTATAGGTGAATTGGGTAGGCTAAATTGGCCATAGTGTATGAGTGCGTATGGATGTTTCCCATAGATGGGTTGCGGCTGGAAGGGCATCCGCTGCGTAAAACAAATGCTGGATAAGTTGGCGGTTCAACTGCTGTGGCGACCCCAGATTAATAAAGGGTCTAAGCCAACAAGAAAATGAATGAATGAATGTTTTACTTGAGGAAGTTGAGAAGATTTAATGTGGATAGGCCTCTTCTTAGGACATTTGTTCTTTTCAAGAGTTCACACTCAGCTGATGATTGATTATAAAGCTTGTTTGGCATGCTGTCCCGAGAGAGAGCCCTGAGCTCATAAGATCCTCGAGCCCGGGGCTCTCTCCCATTTGCAAGGTGAGAGGAGAGTTTGAGCTCAGGTAGATCTCGAGAACTCCCCTGTGGTAGAAGCTGATGAGCAGATACTGATTGCTATAAAGTGATAACTACTTACTAGGAGCATGTCTATGGTGTTGTTAGGATGGATTAGTCAGTTAACTTAAGTTGCATGTTTTTGGATGGTGGAAGGAAACCAGGGAACCCGGGGGAAACCCACGTGAGACGTGAAACCCACGCACAAAAACGTCAGTTGGCTTGGTAAGGACTAGAATCGTTCTTGCTGTGAGGCAACAGTGCTAACCACTAGGCCTCCATGCCACCCATCTTGGAAAGGAGGAGGAGTAGGGATGGAAGGGAGGATTCTTCAAAACAAAGATGGCTGTGATATGGAACTTAGGGTTTTTATAGTGGCTTAGGAATCGTCTGATTGGTGAATCATAAATTAAATAATGCGGGACCAGCTGCAAGCAATCATAAGCACGTGATCCTCTCGAAATTATTCTATAAATGAACTTCACTTATTAAGTCCCTTTTAACTTTTGCAGTAATATGCTGGTATAGTAATTTGAGGATGACAAGAATAAACAGACTTTCAAAATTGTTTATCTATCTCAAAAGGTTTTGGGTACAAATCTTAACAGTATTGGAGATGCGTATGAGGCATTAAGCCACAAAGAGGGCTATGTACATTTTAGCAGATGAGAACCATCCACTTTATTCAGAGTTTGCCTCCTGCCATCAGGCAGACAGTATACTGGTTCTAGATGAGCAAAGTCCAACAGATATTTGCATTAACCTGTTCCAATTGTAGTTAGGTTACTCAACAAGATTTATTTTATTTTTATTTTTTTCACTCGATTATGATTAATTGTATGGTATACTGTTACTTCTATGTTGTTCAAGTGTGACCTGTTTCTGTTAACTGTCAGCTATTGCTGCAAACCTAATTGCCCTTTGGGGAAAATAGACATTCCATTCCATTCCAAAAAAATGCTTTGAAAGCAATAAATGCTGTACCATCTAATAAATAAATTAAATAAATCAAATGCTAAATTGCGTGATGACGAATTACATTTTCATTTATTTCTTCTATTAAAAGAACTTTAAATCTAAACATTACTAAACTAGTAATGGTCTTAAATGACAAATGAAGGACAGTAATGTTGTATACGATTATCATCATCATCATCATAAGAGTCATAACAACCTCACAGATTTTAATCAGAAAAACCTTATCAGTCACTTCAAATGCCTGTGACTCCATCACAGACTTTATTCACAACCGTCCCTAATCCTACTGATAAGACCTTAATTTTATCTCCATAATCTGATCTCAAAACAAGGAGATATATGGGAATGAGGGAAAGCTGGATAGAAAAAGAAGGGCTTTATTGGAGACAGAGGGAAAGGGATGGTCAGAATTTAAAACACAGAGGATAAATAATGAGTGAGACAGGAGGAGGAAATTGCTCATGACCTGATTTTCCAGCATAAGCCAGTTCAGTCAGAGCAGAGCAAGTCATGTTGTGTCCAGAGTGGCACAGGCCAAAAGCTGATTCAATCTCTACCCTCCTGCTTCTAATCTGCTACCAGCCAAGCATCACACACTCAGACTGAGTC
Source organism: Danio albolineatus (assembly GCA_903798035.1). Lineage (NCBI taxonomy): Eukaryota > Metazoa > Chordata > Actinopteri > Cypriniformes > Danionidae > Danio > Danio albolineatus. The sequence continues at coordinate 1,163,747 of CAIGQQ010039592.1, read as the reverse complement.
AGGTATTTCTTTTAGTCCTACCTCCATGACATCATCTCAAAACTATAAACCTGCTCATGCAAACTCACGATCAATTTTTGCTATTTTTAAGTTGGTGTGTAAATGAATATGGACAAAAATTCTAATTATGCCAATTGTATGAAGAGAATTAGTAGATTAAAGCGGCCTTGGTGCCCTTTAGTGTGGCCTGACAGATCACTAGCTTCCTCAGTTCAAACTGCAGTATCAAACTAAATTTATAGGGATACATTTTCTTTACATTAAATAAAGTAAATAAATTGTCTACCTCCCTAAATAAAATATAATACACATATGACCCATTCACTCTGCATAGCTTTAGATCTTTTGCGCAAAACATTAAGGGTGAAAGTTAATTGCAAATATAAAAGCACAGCTGCTTTTTAAAGTCGTAATTCTGTCAGTTGAACAAGAACTTTATTTGGCCCACTGCTCTGTGGAATGACAATAAAGCCACTAAAAGGTTAGCAAGTCCTTTCAGTGGGCCATTATTTGTGTTATTAGGGCCTAATTACAGTGTGGTTCGATGATGTTGGCTAATCTTGACCAAAGTGCATTAGGAGAACCAGGCTTAAAGGCGCAGGTCACTCTTCCACACAACTGAATTACACACTGAGAAGGGTGTATGGAGATTTTTAATTAGGTAAGAGAAGCGAAAATGCAAAATCCACTGGAGCTGAAGATCACACATGCACACAAACATGCTGGGAATATCACAAGAACATAACAGAAAAGCAAATGTGGTAGGATCTAAAAATATGCTAGGTGTATTTAACACTTGGGTGAGAGGGAAAAAAAAACAATAAAATACGCTTCAGCATTTAAAGAGACAGTTCACTCCAAAATTAAAATCCTGTCACTGATTCTGTCCTATGGTTTCCTACATAGAACAACAGAAGAAAAAAGTCAGATGCTGCTGTTTTCCCCATATATAATGAGTAATATGTTTAGGCCCCTACTGGTTGCTCCATGGTCAAATACATTCATCCTCAATCCATCCCTCTCTTATATTTGCGTTGCTCTGTCCCCCCCCATGACCCTGACAAAATGGATCAGCCCAACCTTCCATGAAGGTGAGGCCAGAACCCCCCCATTTCCACCCGCTTGTGACATAAGAGGAGTGCACTAACATAGTGTTAGTCCTATGCTCCATCCCTCCCCCTTTCTCCATCTTGCTGGTGACAAGGCTGCTGGAACAGACTGAATCACACCATCTGTTTACTGCCATTTTCACTCAGTCAGCCACACACAAACCAACACACACATAAAGCATGAAAAAATGAAGTTTCCTTGCAAATATATAAAATAAATTATTTTGATGCATTATTGATATTAGTGATGCACAAATCTGAGCCACAGGGTCAGGGGTTAACTGCCTTTGAGGATGGTATAGTGCAGCACAACTGACAGCTAGTAGTGTATGAATGATTTTAGTTGCCTACATAACATCTGGACCAGTGTCTCCACTGCTGCGGTTTCTCCACAGCCAAGTTTCTCACCTGGATGCTGCAGGCGTGTATGTGTGTGTGTGTATCAGCAGCTCCTTTGTTTAAGGCAATCACATGCTCAGCGTGTGCTATACCTTCAAATAATCGGCCAAATTAGAGGCTCATCCATGAAATGGAAGAACAATGGCCACATTGCATTTGAATCATGACATGGGCAATCCAAACCTAGACCCAACTGACCAGAAGCACAAATGCATACATATAGTCTCCCGTGCGACGCACAGATGCAAAATGGGCGGTGCTAATGTATTGGAGCTTGACGAATGTTTGGGGGGGGGGGGGGGGGGGGGGGGGGGTGCCACCAACATGCATGGCCACCGCGCCTGCCAAACTGATAGAGATGACCAGTAAGGTGAAGGGATGATGGATGGACGAACGGACACGGAACGAATGGGAAAGAATGAAGGGGTGAACGGGGACACTAACGGCGGTGACGCGGGCATGTTGTTGCATGTCTGATCTGCAACACGTCCAACCACGTGAGACCGAGGGAAAGGCGGGGGAGAACGGCGAAAAGAAAGAAACAGAGAATCGAAAGAAAGGAAGGACATGAGATGGAGGCGGGAGAAAAAGTAAAAGTGATGGAGGATGGGGAGTAGGGGGTGGTCCCGTGGGTGTTCCTTGTGCAAACATGACAGACAATAGGACAAGGGTGTGTGTGAATATGGTATGTCCATGTTTGTATTTGCATGCATATACCTTTGATGTAACTCACTGAAACAAGCCCTACGTCACACAAAGACTTTTGTTGTGGTGACAGTGATTAACCCGTGATAAAGGTGGGCCTTTGTTTATCAGAATGCATTAGAGCATAACTGCAGTGTCTGAAGTACAGTAATGTGTGTGATTAATGGTTGGTTGTGTTTGGAAGTCGCTATTTTAGTTAGGAGCACAGTGATAGTGAAGGAACCTCGCTGGACACTAATGAGGGTTTCACAGGGACTACTACAACTCCCTCTTCCAAACACACACACACTAAAAGAGATATAATGAACAAAGCAGGTGTAATAAGAGTGAGTAAGTATGGATCCACCCCCTGCTGTGTTGTTATTTTGCCTTCCAACCACCATCGACTGCAAATAATTTATCCTGTACTAGCCTATCAGAACAAAGGCAGTTACCCGAAGCGCATTGACATATAATTCAAGCCTAATTGGTAATATCCCCACTCCCTTAGGCACAGGACTCCAATAGTGGTGACTAGAGCACACTGATGTCAGTCATTCCTCCGTAGAGTAAGAAAAAAACTGAATGCCTCCCCCATGAATTCTTTTCCAGATACAACTAAAAATGTAAGAGTTTCCTGTACTACTTATTAAAGCTGCACGATTCTGGCTAAAATGAGAATCACATTTTTGCTTAAAATCAAGATAACTTTTTTACGATTCTGCAATTACATTTTGGGGTGAATTATACCTTATAAATACAGCGCATGACACTTTTAACACCATTTGGAGATGTGCATGCTGCTGAGCAACATATATAAAACAATTTGAAGACTTGTGCGACAGCCGTTATGCTCTGTCCTGACCTTCAATATAACTGACTAAATCATAGAAAAGCAGAATTAAGATCGGGTGCAGGGTCGAATCGAGATCTCGATCATTTTTCGATTAATTGTGCAGCCGTACCACTTATTCAGAAGCAAAGCAACACTGCTTCTGGATGTATGAAACAAGAGTGACACAATGAACTAGAGTGCTATTAATGAACTAATTTGTTTAGTGAATCACAAGCACACTATAAACAAGTCTAACTACTGAATGATTGAGTTGACTCTAACATGCTATTACTGTGGTATTGTTTTTCAAAAAATTAATATTACTATAGTATAGAACACTTTTAAATAGCTGACAAATTGTAAATTTCAAGTTACATTATTTCCATCAAATTATTATTTTTTTGCTTTAAAATTTACCAAAACACTTAAATTATTATAATACCTGATGGATACATATTAGGGTTGAGCGATGTTGACCAATTTGGCATTGTACGATGTCTAGTGTGAAACATCGCAATGGATGATAGCATCGTCGTCATAGGTGGTGGTGTATTAATCATTTATGATCACAATCAATTAATTATTTGTAGCCTACCTTTTCAACTACATGACCTGCATGGTCTTTGTTTTACCCATAATTACATCATAAATAAATATATTACAAACAAATTACCATCTGTCAAGAGAAATGGTCTTGCCCAACTGAGCCTGGTTTCTCTCAAGGTTTTTTTAATTCTTCAATTTTGCCAACTGGTAAAGTTTTTTTCCGCACCGCTGTCGCCACTGGCTTGCATGGTTCGGGACTTGTAGGGGTGCGCAACGATGGATTACTCTTCAGTGTTTGAACTCTCAACAGTGAATATTAAACCACACTGAACTGAACTAAAATGAACTTCAACACTGAAAACTGGACTGACACTGTTTCAATTTACTACAGTATAATCCATGTGAAGCTGCTTTGACACAATCTACATTGTAAAAGCGCTATAGAAATAAAGATGAATTGAATCTGTCAATCACTTTTTCCGCAGGACTCTGGCATGAATAGGCAGAGTGATCTGTGTCGTTATAATGGCGTCGACAAACTTAGGTGGTAAAAAAGATGCACAACCAACACGAACCAACTAACTGTATCTGAGGTTTTCGCTAAAATTGCTAAGTACAAGTGTGAAAGCGAAAAATTGAAGCAGTGTACTAACGCTGACACGTTACTTCAAAAGGCTTTAAAAGATTAATTAAATATCATGTTTAACAACTATAGTGAGACACGATCCAGCGGTAAATCCTTCATAAACTGTCCAACGTGCACTCCTCTCTGGAGCTCAGAGAAGCGCATGACAGTGTTTGTGTCTGTGTGTGTCTGTGTGGCCATGTGATGTGCGTTTTCAGCAGACGAAGGGCTGTTCAGAAATCCTAGATTAAATGCCTAATTAAAGTGTGGATGTGGATCATTTTCGTTCTAAAATGCCATTTTAAAACTAAGAGGTATTAATGCGTGTATTTTTCACGCGTGGGTTTGCGACAGGGGCAGGGCGGAGGACCGTGATGTCAGCTCAGCATCGTGACATCTATCGGCCATCGGTGATGGACGATGGCATCGTCTATTGACCCAACCCTAATACATATAACATGTAGATTAAGGAACAGTAACTGAAATTATGATGCAAAGAAAGAGTCAGTGCGAGTGCACCTCTGGGCATTATTACCGTTTTACAGCACTTCTCCCCAAGCAGCGAAGAGACTACACAGAGTAATAACACAGCATGCACTGTGATACACCTGCACCACACAGCTGCCAGTCTCTGCTTAACTCTGTGTAGACAAAGAGAATGATACCAAAAGTTGGTTCAAAACTGCTTTGTGTGGGATGCAAGCAAACCCACAAGCTCCCAAAAGCTTGAATATGCGAGAAGTGTTGAGTGACACTGAAACTTAAAATGGGCATTCCCTGCTTGCAAGGGGACACCCCTTACTGCCACCCATTTGATTTGCTTTTAAGTCTCACTACAAAGCAGAAACCGAGAGGAATAAATAGCATGAGAACCCCCCGCTACTGTAACGCTTCAGTGTGTGGAAAATATTCACCAGAGAGATGATCCTGTTCGACCGTGAAATTGAGCGTGCATGTGTGCTTATGCGTGCCCCCCGTCGACACAACGCACAGATGAACTGCTCTGGCCTGATTGAGACAGAGCATCCGAAAGACAACCACTGCTGACGTTCTGCTAGCAGACTGAAATTGAAGTGATGGAGACGGAAAGGGTTGAGTGGGAGTCTACAGAAAGACGGCCTACATTCACGTACCACATGCACGTCTGCCTATTGTCAAAACACACAGACCTCATTTTCCTTCCCCACTGAGGAAGTGACATGAAGAGCACACTCCAACAATTTCTGTTCAAGACGAACCAAAGGTGCAGCTGGCTGCAAAACATAGGATGTGAAACCTCAAGACTTCATTCATCAGCACACTGTTTTGTCATTCAACTCTTCAAACTCCACATCATAAAATCACTTGACAATTCCTTTTGTCAGAAATGTATATTAAAAATAAATAAATGCATAGACAGTAGGGCTGTGCAATTAATCACAATCGCAAAAAAAAAGCACATGCAATTTCTTAAATCACATGTTAAATTAAATCGCTTAAGGCTGCAATTTTACCTATTAATTTATTTTTGTTCTTGTGCGCATGGTTTTAATATTTTAACCAATCAGAGCTGACGCAGCACACCAGGCAATTACAGCTAAGCTGAGCGGGAGGAAGATGTTAACCAATCAGAGCTCACTCCGTGCCTGACGAAGTTGAGCGGGAGAAGCGAATAGGTGGTTTTGATTTATATTTAGTTTTTATTTATTGTTCTGACTAGAATTGAGGTTAGTTCATCTTTATTTCTTCATGTTGTCTGTTTTAAGACAGTTTATTACAGTTTTGTTGAGGCAGCAGTGTGATGCTGTGTGCAGTGTGTTTAACTAGAGCTGAGGTTACTTCATCTTCAGTTAGTTTATATTGTCTGTTTTACTAGTTTTATTTATTAAACTTAATACTATATTATTTCATTGTGAAATGTTTTGTTATGCACTTCTTGTTCACTGAATACATTTAGAATGTGTGTATGTAGCGCGCTTGACAAAGCAAAAACAGTGTCTAAAATCGCAAATAAAATCGCAATCGCAATATTCGTTCCAAAAATTGCAATATGATTATTTTGTCCATATTGCACAGCCCCAATAGACAGCTTTAGGACTTTTATAAATGTGAATACGTTTTATAAGCCAGAGTTGTCAAATGGTGTTGAGAATGTCATGTAAAACCTGTCATGTAAAATCAATAAGTCATTTTAAACATTTAGTTTACTTCATGCAACATTAGAAGCAATGTTCATTTAAAAATGGATTAACTTACAAAAAAAAAACGTATTGTAGTTTAGTTTAAGTTGTAATTAATTTGTCTAAAACTGCAATAATGGTTTGTATACTATGACATTTTGCTTATCAAAATCCAAATTTGCTTATCCATCCAACGGCAGATTGCTTTTGACTCATGTGCCTTAATGTTTTCATTCTTGTGATCACATGACGAGAGATTCAGGATCCAAATTTAGATAAAATGACGTTTTGACTTTTGCTTTCTACTCTGTTCTGGATTCTTTGTGCAATCAGACATCACAAGACATCAGTGGAGGGAAAAAAATGCATGCCCTAGAACAATACAAAACAACATGCGGTTCTGTACATGACACATTGGCAAAAAAAAAATTACATAAACAGCCTTAACAAAACCAGTCTGCCAATCATAGTGTCTGTCCTACGCACAAACTAATAAAACAGCCGTGTTAAAAATGACCTTTTCAGTCCACTTCCATATCTGACTCCCACTACCCACCAATCAGATCACAGCCTTGATCACAAAGAGAAAAGGCTGACTTGGCCAGGACCCCTCCATTACCTGCCACCCGTCCAGTCTCTACATAAAGTGAACCAGCACAAAGGATTTTCACATGACTTTACTCATGCTTGCCTTTCATTAACTGGACAGCTGACCAAGGGGGAAAAAACACAAAGAGGAAAAAGTGAAAACAACAAAAAGACAATAGATAAAAGGAAAACAATGAACTACCTGTGCATCCCCATCTATTCTCAAAAATATGTGCTCATCTCCCACACACTTTGGCCTTCGATCTGTTCTGTAGAGCTTTGATTGAGAATTCAGACTATTGAGATCAATAATGACCAGTGGCTGTGGCTCTGCTATCTTATCTGCCATTCCTTTCCCCTCCACAGAGTTACAGCATCCCCACCCAGGCCCAAGAGAAAGACAGGCGCTAAAAACAGTCCCTCTCTGGACCCAAGGGAGCTAGCAGATTTGGCCATGCGAAACACACTCTTTCATCAATAACATCCACTTTTCCTGGAAAAATAGTCTTTTAAAAGCTTCACACCAAAACCCCAAAAGATAACAAGTCTAGCAGGGACTGAAGCATTTAAATAAAGTTCAGCTAAAAAAGTTGGAATGCATTGGTCAATACTGATAACTGTTAAATAGCTATTTCAAAGCCAGTACCTGATATACAAGCTGACAAATTTTAACCTTGATATTAATTTTCTAAGCCTGATTACAAAATCAAATAACAAACAAATATAGTGGATTTTTTTACTTAACTGCAGAAAACAGGGAAACTCCAAGGATACATCTAAATCTTTGCCTAAATCATTAACAAATTACAATGGTCATCTAATGACATCTTGATATAAAGCATTACAATATCTTAAGATTCTATTGGTTGATTAATTTAGATTTATTTATGATACATTTGGACTTTCAATTGGAGAGAATAAAAAAAAATTGAGTTTACCCTAAGTCTGGTTGGTTTGTGATAGAATGAGGGTGAAAAAACTTATTTTTTAGAGGGGGGACTTACCTTTCAACAAAAATATACATCAAGGTTGCCCACATAGTTTTTTTTTTATTCTTTGGAAAGTCTTTTGATAAAACTGGACAATTTGACAACATAAACATACATAAAAGGCTCACTGAAGAAGACTAAGGATGTAGGTGAAAAATACAAGTAAATTTCCACTCACCCATCCTCCTTGGCTTTGGATCCAGGGCTGAATATGGTTGTCCAGGTAGACGGTCATCCATTCTGCGATGCGTCCCACTAGCGGACTCATCTCCTTCTCCACACACTCGACGCACAGAGCCCCTCCAAATGCGAACAGCCCCACGATTCGGCCCCAGTTGACACCGTCGCGGAACACCTCATCCATCACACTCTCGAAGCTCTGGTACGCCGTTGCGGGTGTGATGTGGAGCTGTGAGGAGAGATCGTTGAATGCTCTGGAATAGCGCAGCTCAAACTCGTTGGCAGAATCACGGAGCGCCTCCTTCACTGCGTCTAGACCCCCAGCCCCATTTGTCTGACGCTGGGGGGATGAAGCAGGGGATTGTGGTGGGGTCCCAGTGGAACTAGCGTTCGTTCTGTTCATGGTGCCATTAACAAGAGTTGTCGTTCCTGCTGCCCCCTCGCCGTTCTCTTCAGCCGCATCAGTCCGATTTGTGTCTTCTGTAAGTCCAATGTGGTTGCAGGGGTAGTTCCTCTGCGAGAGTTTATATTTAATAAAAAATACCACCAGTTCTCGGTTATAGTAAGACATAATTCTGGTTGTTGCTCGTTCTCCGATGTCGAGATATCCACTAGCTGGTTCTCAGAACACAGAGCACACCCTTGCGTCCTGCTCAGGCTTCTGCCGACGCTCAGGGATGGTGCAATGGCTCATACCCTGTGGTAAGACAACAGTGCAATGAATTGATCCATAAATACGCAATCATCTTCACAAACAGGCAGAGGAGGGGGGTCAGGGTGAAACTTTGGAAGAGGTTAAGGGGCAATGAAGATAAACAGCTTTTTTCACCCCCTAAAACCCTCTTACTTAATGGAGTGCTTGATCAAAGGAACAGATGGTAGCCTCTCATCACCTGCCTCCTATGAAAAACATGGACAATTTCCCCTCTCCCCTTGTCCAAGACAAGGCGAAATGTACACTGACCTTGACATGAGTGAATTTTAAACAGCAGGGGGCACAAACGGCCAACGTGGCTGGAATTATGATTCCCTCATTTAAACAAATCCATAACGCACCTTCATTGTAGTGCCAGAAGAACCAGCCAAGAGTCACAGACAAAAGATTCCCCAGGGTGTTTTTCATTAGGGGTGGTTTTAACAATGTATGTTCTGTGTATTTTTATCACTAATCTTTGTTAAACATATAGAATAGTTTGGAATTATTGATTACAGCTCAACTTCACAAAGCAATATATTTTCTAAATATAGACTCCAGTCAAAAGGACTCATTATTTCGAGACAACTCCTCTTAAATAGGTAGCCAGCCAGACAGAGACACAATAACTGACATGTAGATAAACTGATCGTTCAGGCTTAGAGATTTTCGAAATATCTGTATTTAAGAAGAAATTGATTAAGAGGCAAGTTTGTGCTGATTTCGTCTATTTGAGTGCATCACGAGCGCGGGATGTTCACGCGCTGCATTATCTGATCGCTCGTGGGAAGAGCGCGAGAGTTCTCAGGAAACCCTGGATCAGCCAAAACACGTGCTGACAACAACGAGGCTCGGAGCACAACACATGGCCATCTCAACGCAGCTCTGTGTGTGGCGTGAAAATTAGAAAAAACAAAACACTTCATCGCATTTTATTGACGTTATAGTTACTAAGAAATGACTCATTCTTAGTCCAAAATGTGACGCATATTTTCATCATCTAAAATAAGAACCACATCCTTTTATTGAACACGTGTAATGTTATGCATATTCACTGGTGTGGTGGCACGTATTGATGTCGCTGGATTGATCGATGAGTGAATAATTATTCTAATAAAGGCGACACGCGGCATGTTTACAAACACCAGGTCAACTAACACAGCACAAACACATTCCATACAGCAGCAGAAGCACATGCGCAGCCACGAGAGTGTATGGATGCCATACCTCCTAAACACACACAAAGCTATTCCGCGTTTTTAACCTTAGTAATCTCAAATAATAACATTTAAAGCTTACACTACACTGAAGCAAAGATTCTATCGAGCAATTTGTTAGAAATTAACTAACACAAAAGTCTTACGTTAACATTTTTCCACTTTATCTTAAGTTATCGTCTTTATTGACAACGTTTATGATAATGACAACACGGAGAGCAAAAGAGCACTGAGCTTACCATAACACAATCTGTTTACTCTTCCCGTAGATTAGTCAACCAAGCAAACAAGCCCTCGGAATGTAGGATAGTTACAGATTAAGCGAGAAAATCAAACGGAAAGCGCGGCAGATCAAAAGTAATACTGTATGTAGGGAATATGCTAGATATTTCTCTTTAAAGCAGACCTCCCCTCTATGTGATAGGATATATGATCTACATACGTGACGTGATCACCCATTACGTAATAAGGCTCCATTATAGGCCCATAACAGAGGCCGTGCGGAAACAACCAGTCAGTTCTGTCTGGGGAAGTAACAGCAATACGGATCACTTTCAGAGCAGAGCTCGCACAGAATCAACCGAGCACGAGAAAACGCTCATTGAAAGGGTCAAATTCATCATTATTAGCCAAATCCATAGCGAAAATCATAAACAGCTGGCAAGAGCTTCCCGAACGTCGCCCTGCTAACGTTACGGGGAAAGGCTGTATGCGGATTATTCTAGATTTATACCTCTTGAATCAGTTTAGCATAAATGATTCAAGCATGTGAGTAAAATTAAACAGCCCCTCTATGTTTAATTCACGAATGAATGCGATGCGTTTCTGCACACATTACAGTCACGAAAACCACGAGCTAGAGGGAAAATTAATAACAAGGCCGATATAATTTATGGTTCTTATCTGGCCAGGAATGCGTTTCCTGTAAAATCCAAGTCAACTACGTCAATCTTTCCTCCCTCGGCTAGTTAGCCGTGTAGCTGCTAGCGTCATGGAAGATGGGCTGGCTAACCGTGGTAACACAAAATCGCTTGGAATCGGCTGTAAAGACCCACATCCCTATCGCAGACCATTTGTACTTACTCGGATATTTGAGAAGGCAAATTCGTGATGTCCCGCATGATCGATGTGGGTGTTCGTCCTCGGTCTGCGCGGAGCCGCTGTCAGCAGCGCATTCAGTGCAGCGAGCATTCAGCGGCGCAGCGCTCGCTCAGTTCCGCCCCTTCAGACTCAGAGCTGCTCTTTAAAACCACGGAGCAGTTTTATTTGATCGGATGAGCTCTGCCTGTGTTGGAGTTTTACGGGAGTTGGATTTTACTCACTCCAAAGTCCGTTAACTAACGCTTTGAGTCATTTGAAAAGCAACAAATTAAGTACATCTCATTTAAAACATTCATTGAGCGCGATTCTGAAATCGAAATATTAACCTCGCAACTTTTACACATTATCTGTCACTGATACAAACTCCCCTCGTCAGATTCCCTTATATATTCACTAATGTATTGTTCCGAACACTTGACAGGCGTTATGAATGTTAATGTTATTAACAGTAAATGGCTCGCGCTCGTTAAACAAAGAGTGGCAGAATTACTATGGTAACCTTTGTTACCCCCAAACGCGTTCACTGACAGCGACACCACGTGGTGTATTCAGATCTTCCCGTTACTAACATCAGACAAGGCCTTCACTTTTGTCTTTAAAACATTCCCTCTATAACAGGGGTGCCCAAACTCTTTCGTATGAGGAACCAAAAACCAAATATTATTGACAGCAGTGGGTCGAAGATAAATATACCAAACTATTTTACATTAAAGTTGCCATGGGTAATTCCTTATTATGTATTATTTAAAAATAAATAAACATTACTTTGATTGTATTACCTAATGCAATATAGCTTTTTTCATTGTTACTATTGCAATAAAAAAATAAACAATCACAGTGGAGTTCAACACTAAATACGCTAGTCAAGCAGAATCTGCCTTTGCCTTGATTTGCTTCCCAAAGTCTTCTATCTGTTGAGTGATAGTATGTACATTTTAAGCTAAATCTGATTAATTAACACTGTTTAAATTGAAATATATAATTTCACTTAGCTTTTTCTTGTAGCTTATTAATAAAACAAACAAATAAAAGGTTGCATTAAAACCGGGTGCTCCGGTTTCCCCCACAGTCCAAAGACATGCAGTACAGGTGAATTGGGTAAGCTAAATTGTCCATAGTGTATGTGTGTGAATGAGAATGTATGGATGTGTTTCCCAGAGATGGGTTGTGGCTGGAAGGGCATCCGCTGCGTAAAACAAAATGCCGGATAAGTTGGCGGTTCATTCCGCTGTGGCGACCCCGGGTTAATAAAGGGACAAAGCCGAAAGAAAACGAATGAATGAATTTTTAAACCCTCCCCATCATTCTCCCTCTCTTCTCAGATGGGATGGTATGCCAAGTCAAAGGTTACCAAGGGGCAAACCTTGGCCATCTCTGTTCTATAAAGACTCTGTCAAAGTATAGACCTAAAACATTATATAAACTTAAAATATATGTTGTTCAATCACATATTATTCATTTGAAATGATTAAAATTATGAATTAGCCGACAGAAATGTCTTCAATAAAGAAGAAAATGAGTTAAAGACAAGGGAGTTTCAAACATCAAAGAATATTTGAAGAGTTTAGAGTCAAAATGCTCTTAGTGTCGTCTGGATTTCTCTTCTAAAATAAGCTTTTTTCTCAGCCTCCAATGTTTACATTCAGTCGTTTCACTCTAAGTGGAAATAACCTACTCAACATAAACATGGAATGACCAAACCTTCACACAAGAGTCTGAGAAGTCTCAAGTTAGAAGAACATTTCAGACAGCACTTGGAGGACTTTGCATCTGAGCTTTGTTAATATAATAAATTATAATTTATATTTATTATTTCACCCATATTTTGAAAACACTTCGCTCTTAAAGATAAATGTTCTTAATTGTCACTGGTGGTGGATGAGGAGATTCCTCCCCAAAATTGTGTAAAATCACTTTGAGTGTCCAGCGCTATATAAATGTAAGGAATTATTATTATTATTGATGGCTACATGAAGAACCTGTAAAATCCACCACTGCACAAAGTTTAAAGGTTATGAAATGGTTCCTTGACTACATTCATTACTGTAAAATAAGCGTTTTAGTTCCTCCTGGCACCTTTATTTTTAAGAGTGTTTTCTCTGTTTGTTATGCATACAGGGAGTGCAGAATTATTAGGCAAATGAGTATTTTGACCACATCATCCTCTTTATGCATGTTGTCTTGCTCCAAGCTGTATAGGCTCGAAAGCCTACTACCAATGAAGCATATTAGGTGACGTGCATCTCTGTAATGAGAAGGGGTGTGGTGTAATGACATCAACACCCTATATCAGGTGTGCTATATTAGGCAACTTCCTTTCCTTTGGCAAAATGGGTCAAAAGAAGGACTTGACAGGCTCCGAAAAGACAAAAATAGTGAGATATCTTGCAGAGGGATGCAGCACTCTTAAAATTGCCAAGCTTCTGAAGCGTGATCATCGAACAATCAAGCGTTTCATTCAAAATAGTCAACAGGGTCACAAGAAGCGTGTGGAAAAACCAAGGCTCAAAATAACTGCCCATGAACTGAGAAAAGTCAAGCGTGCAGCTGCCAAGACGCCACTTGCCACCAGTTTTGCCATATTTCAGAGCTGCAACATCACTGGAGTGCCCAAAAGCACAAGATGTGCAATACTCAGAGACATGGCCAAGGTAAGAGGCTGAAAAACGACCACCACTGAACAAGACACACAAGCTGAAACATCAAGACTGGGCCAAGAATTATCTCAAGACTGATTTTTCTAAGGTTTTGTGGACTGATGAAATGAGAGCGAGTCTTGATGGGCCAGATTGATGGGCCCGTGGCTGTATCGGTAAAGGGCGGAGAGCTCCATCCGACTCAGACGCCAGCAAGGTGGAGGTGGAGTACTGGTTTGGGCTGGTATCATCAAAGATGAGCTTGTGGGGCCTTTTCAGGTTGAGGACTCAAGCTCAACTCCCAGTCCTACTGCCAGTTTACAGGAAGAAGTCTGCATCCTTCAAGAAAAACATGATTTTCATGCAGAACAATGCTCCATCACACGCGTCCAAGTACTCCACAGCGTGGCTGGCAAGAAAGGGTCTAAAAGAAGAAAAACTAATGACATGGCCTCCTTGTTCACCTGACCTGAACCCCATAGAGAACCTGTGGTCCATCATCAAATGTGAGATTTACAAGGAGGGAAAACAGTACACCTCTCTGAACAGTGTCTGTGAGGCTGTGGTTGCTGCTGCACGCAATGTTGATGGTGAACAGATCAAAACACTGACAGAATCCATGAATGGCAGGCTTTTGAGTGTCCTTGCAAAAAAAGGTGACTATATTGGTCACTGATTTGTTTTTGAATGTCAGAAATGTATATTTGTGCATGCTGAGATGTTATATTGGTTTCACTGGTGAAAATAAATCATTGAAATGGGTATATATTTGTTTTTTGTTCAGTTGCCTAATAATTATGCACAGTAATAGTCACCTGCACACACAGATATCCTCCTAACATAGCTCAAACTAAAAACACTTCCGAAAATATTCAGCTTTGATATTAATGAGTTTTTTGGGTTCATTGAGAACATGGTTGTTGTTCAATAATAAAATTAATCCTCAAAAATACAACTTGCCTAATAATTCTGCACTCCCTGTATAAAACACTTGATACAGGCACCAAGATGAAGATGCCTCATATCCGACCCTTCTCGATCCCTCACAGAGCTTCAACACAGAACAAACCTAGGCTCAAATTCAATGGTTCAGAATTCAAACTTTATTGATTACTTCACCAAATGCCTGTAAGATTACATCACAATATGTATAGAGTTGAACATTATCTGTATATTTTACATGAAAACTTTACACATCGTATTTCTTCATATACTATATATATTTATATTTCCCAGTCTCAGGGAGGCAAAGTAGACATCCATAGTTGCAAGGGAAGGAATGCTTTTCAGAAAATATTTAAATGCACTTCAAGAATGAAATACACCCTTTGTGGAAATGAACCGGGGTCTGGATATACACTGGTAATACACTAGTAAGCCATATGCTGCTGGGGTTTCATGAAGATATACCTGGTTTATACAGTACACCCGCAGTCCTGGGTTTCTCGTTCCTTTCATAACGACTCCCATTGCGTAGACTTGTCAATTCAGTCCGACTCTGAAACAAGAGCAAGCAGCCCTTGCCAAAAATGAACAATTAAAAAATAATCTATTATTAAAGCAAACTTTAGTGCAGTAAAATTAAATAATATTCATTAGATGTCTTAAGATTTTGATAAATATGAAAACAAAAATAAACAAACCCTTTAAATCACAAACCTAAATCTGATGAAAAGCATGATGTCTGGAATGGTAGTGTGTGTGTGTGTGTGGATTAACACTAAAAAAACACCTGATACCTTGAACACCTAATAAGAAACTGTTACATTCTTATGACCACGTGTGTTTTAGTGAACACACACACTCCAAATTAAAGTCTTTCCCCACAAACTAAAACCATTTTACGCCGTTGAGTCAATCTAAGATGATGGTTTAATCAGTAAATGAAAACTGCCATTGCTCACTGGGCGTCTCGGAGCTTGATCTCATGTATGTTTGTTTCTTTGAGAAAAACAGTCCAAAAAAATAACCAGATCAGAACAAAGATGAAATCAACAGACGATCAGAAATCGGATACACAGCAGTACTGCTAATAAATTACGGTGGCAGCGATCCTGAAGAGAGTCAAACCTAAAGAAGAAGCACACGTGACTCTTGTGTGGATGAAGGAGCAGAGGCGTCACAGTGCTGATCTCTCATCACAGCTGGCGTTCAGAGAAAGCGTTCGGGACAGTCATTCTGTGTTCACTCCTGTCCATCCATGCTACAGTCTCGCTTTCTTCCCAGTTCATCTCCGTTCTCTTCTGCTTTATGATGAGGATGATGATGACGAAGGCTGTGCTTGACCCAGTTCGGGAGCAGCGATGTGGAAGACGGAACCAATGCGGAGGAAAAATCGCCGCAAAACAGCACGGAGCTCCGGAATGAGGTCGAACTGCATCATCTCACACAGATGGTGGTAGTAGCAGGAGGCATGAGGCTTGAACTGGGGGAGAAAGGACGGGGTTAAACATTAGTTTCATATTTTATTAAATATATATTATTTTATATTCTGTTAATTTATTTTATTTTAATGTAACTTAATTTTTATACTTCTTGTATTTTGTATATATTTTTAAATAGTTATTTTGGTGTAATTTCATATTTCATTTCAATATTTTATAATACATTTAATATTAAATTGATACTTTTTTATTTTGTCATATTTTATAATATTTGTATCTATTTTAATGTCATTTAATTTTCATATTTAAATGTGTTTATTATATTTTCATACATAATTCCAATTAGTTTAGTTTTAATTTCACATTTATTTGAATGATTGATTTGATATTACATTTTAGAATCATTTCACATTTATTTTTGGATTTCTTTTAAATTGAATAACTAATGTAATATTTTATTTATATGACTTAGTTAATCATAATTTAATTAATACTTTAAAAGAAAGCACAGATTCATCCAAGTCTTACATCCAGCCTTTAGTTGAGTGTTTTTCTAGAGCGTAACGCCATTGGGAAGGCCTGATGCTATCAGAGCAGTGATGAATGGAAAATATACTTTAGTTCTGGACAGGGAAGATCCCCGGGGCTGCTGGAGCTCTGTTTGCTCTTTTACATATAAAGGTCATCACACTAACAAGCTGGCAATTCATTGGGTTGCTTCCTGTAAAGCGAACACCTAAAGGATAAGAGAGAGATTTCCAAAACAGACGTCCTCCTTCAGGAAATAACACTTATGGTGACCTGAATGGTTAATAAGGCCATTATTATTATTATTTTTTTTTTTTTAACAGCCTGTTTTTCTTACTCATAGTGATCAGTCAATAATTCACAATATAAAGTCATTTCCAACAGGATCTCAGCTTAATGCCTGACTCAACATGAAAGGTTAAATGTGTACTTTCTTTAACCTCTTAATCCTGGATCTCAAGATCAGTTGTGAGATTGTTAATCACTTACAATTTTTATCTTAGTGGAAAATTGACATCATACATTCAGGGTTTTTCCCCAAACTGTAACACATGTTGAATAATCCTCTTATTTAGCCACTGAAATGAAAATACAAAATAATCTTCATATTTTTGTGAGAGATAAAGATGCTGATGTTATTTAACTTGCATGTTATTGCCATTTTGTTGATTTTGATTGTTTCTATTGTCAGTTGAGTTCTCCGGAATCATCTAAAGCAGGGCTAATCAATTGGCGGCCCACGGGCCGAACCCGGCCCCTGAGGCAATTTGTTCTGGCCCTCCAATTAGTGTGATCAAGACCTCAGAATTTTTTTTAGTTAAGTCGAAAAACTGCCGCTATAGTTATGAGGTGACGTGCGTCTGTTCGATACAGCACAAGTTGCATTTGAAGGCTGAGCAGAGCGCGAGTCACCTGACATTAAGCGAGTGGAGCGGGCAGCCGAAAACATTTGGATGTGTTTGTAGAAAAGGCCTTTTGTACAATGCACTGATATCGTTATTAGGGATGCAACGATACGCCGATTTCACTATTAACTGCGCTTTAATTCGTCACGGTTAATTAATCGTATAGGCTTCTCATTCTGTTGCATGGAACGAAACTGCTGCAACTAAAAGTTACGCCACCTGTGCGCTAGTTTAAAGTTCCGAGCTTGTACACCGAAGCTAATACGCACGCACACTGGATTAACAACAGCGGCGGGCCGTTCCAATATCACGTCCTTTCCGTGCGCAAGTTTGTTATTTCTAATGTAGAATATATGCCAATATCCGCGCGCAAGCGGAGCAACGCACTTGCGGCTTTCCGGGCGCACGCAGTAGAAAACATCTCATGCTGTAGCGGTGATGTTGTGCGTGGCTTACAGTGCAATGTAAACAAGAGATATGTTAGACAAATTATTATTAAAATGATTATGTATGTATGAACGCATATGATAACAACAGTTAATTTCAATACACAGGCCTACGTAATATAAAGCTTAAATTTACATTAGACGTGAAAACCGTGAGACCATGATTATTCTTCAAACTATAATCGTACAACCAACATCTATTATTGTTGCATCCCTAATTGTTATGCAGTTCAAAACATATGAATGTGTTTGAATGTAGAAGAATCCTACTTAAACAATCCACTGCTTTTGTTACGCTTTTAATACAACATTTAAATGTTTGTTTAAAAAAAAAGCCACATTGTACAACGCACTGATATTATGTAGTTTCAAAGTACAACATATTAACGTTTTAATGAAGAAAAGGCCAATGTGGGTGTCATAAGAAGCAAAAAATATAACATATGCAGTTGTGTTCTCACTCATATTGCAAGTCCATCCCGTTTGGGATGCTTTTTATGAACTGACCCCCATGACAAACTAATTGAATAGCCCTGATCTAAAGATTCATCTTGGTCAACACTTCCTTTACGTCCACACTAGGCATGGGCCGATATAAGATTCTGACAGTATGACAACCTTGATTAAAAATATTAGGGTTTCACGTTATTGTGTTTACTGCTCTAAAATAAATTTGTTTTAAATGTCTGGGTAAAAAACACAAACTTTTCCCCTATTGAACACAATATATTTTATTTTGAGAAACATTTAAAATATTTTGGGATAGCAAATATCAGGCTAAATGACTGAAGTAAATCATTGACTTCTGCTGTCTTCATGTTTCAAGAACACAGATGTCTTTACAATTTACACCAGCATCTTTGGATATCTTTTTTTGCTGGAGATACTGTTGTCCTAAAAAAAACTACAAAAAATGTACATAACAAACCTTACTCATACCTTAGGAACGGTAAAGCAGAAGTTTTACCAAAATATTACCATACAAAATACAAAATTTTTACCGCGGTATACCTTGAAAACGGTTAATCGCCACATGCCTAGTTCACACTTTATTTTATTCCAACTGTTCATTTACTCATTTATTTATTTTCTACTGTATAAACATTGCTCGTACTTTCTAATGCCAACACTCTTATTCTATATTCTGTCTACTTTTATGTATACATTTATATATAAACATTTGGTATTCCAACACTTCCTATTAATTTATATAT
>CAIGQQ010039592.1:1126987-1144108 GCA_903798035.1 Danio albolineatus | reverse complement strand
CTTTTCATTGTGTCAAAGAGTCATTTCTGCAGGGTTGTCCCATGAAAAGATATAAATAAATATTTGCAGAAATGTGAGAGGTGTACTCACTTTTGTGACATACTGTATATATATATACAGTATATATATTGCTCACTATTCTGCCGCCCTTGTCAGCCGCCAAGGTCGCCTCTATGGACGCGCCGGCCCTGAACACACGTCACACACGGCCACAACAGGAAATTAAAAAAAAACTGCCACTGCGTTAAATGCGTAAATTGTTTTAATGGTTTAAATATTTCAAATAAATCGGCGTGCGTTAACGGGCTAATTTTGACAGCATATATATATATATATATATAAATTTATAATATATATAATATTTTGTTTATTATTATTATTTTTAATTAAGAGACACCTTAAAATGCTTAAAAAGTCAATTATTTCATTCTGTAACTACTGAAAACATTTTGTCCAAAATTAAAACAAAAATATTTGTGTAAATAGTCATTTTTGCCATGTTTATATTAACTTTTAGACAACAAAATATTAATGGTTTAACTGCAAAAGTGGTGAGAAATCTGTATCTGGAGGAATGTTATTACATTTTTATTTACATATTTCATATTTAAATTGAATCTTTTCTTTAAAAAAAAATGCTCTAAATGACAAAATTTTCACAGCAAGAAGGTCGCTGGTTCAAGCCTCGGCTGGGTCAGTTGGCATTTCGGTGTTAAGTTGGCGGTTCATTCCGCTGTGGCGACCCCGGATTAATAAAGGGACTAAGCCGAAAAGAAAATGAATGAATGAATGAATGTGGAAGAAATGTCATTAGTAGTTTACAGAATAAAATAAAACAAAATGTTTTACTTAAACACATGACTGTAAACTGTAAATTCAGAGAAACGGAGGCTGTTTACTCTAGTGTGTTTTGATTTTAAAACAGCTCCTAGTCCAGACTACCATTTTTACAGCATTTCAGAAAAACAATCTCTAGAGCAGTGTGTATGCGAGGCGGAACCATAACAATCATTAAAAAACTTTGACAACAAAAACGCACTAGTGTAAATGGCCCCTGAGAACTTAACTGAGAATCAGCATATTATTTACATACTGTTGTTCTTTTGTTCCCTTGTTTACTTTTATTGTCCTCGTTTGCGAGTCACTTAGAATAAAGGTGTCCTGCCAAATGATTAAATGCAAATTTAAGTGTACATGGGAGAAATACTATTGGACATGCATAAAGAAATGTCACGTCATGGCTAGTAATAAATCTCCATTGTCAGCCGAGGCTAAAAGGTCGAGTGTTTGTGGTTGAGTGTGAGGGTGTGTTGACGTCTGTGTGTTATTTACTTTATCATCAGGCAGTCGGAGTGTGCGGGTGAGCAGCAGCAGCAGTAGACTCGCCCACGCTTCACGATGACTCTCTGAGGTCAGACTGATGAAGTACGCCAGGGCTTCACTGCACACACTGAAACAAACACACACACACACACACACACTCACTCAGTTAGTCACAAAACAGCACTGCACGTGTAAATCTGAGAGCTTGATTACGTGACTCAGTCCTCATTGTTTTACATAAAACAGTTACTAATGCTTCTGTGAGAGTCATCTAATTAGTTCATATTATAGTTGTGAGCATAACAGCTATGTTTAACAAATAATGTTCATAGTGGCGGAGACGGATAACTAAAAATGGACAAATATTTGGTGTCATAATTTTCAGAACTATTTCTGTCAGCCGATGAACAATAAAAACATTTACAGACAATCGTCCTGCTTTAAAGAGCTTGAAAAATGACCACCTGCTTCATGTAATAAATAGTGTTATGAGGGTAATATATTGCCATGGACATGTTGGAGATTCCTGGTTTCTATAGATTTACCAAAAATATAACTCTACTTGTGACTTTTCTCTCAAACTGGTCAAAAATGAGTCAAAGATACAAAACTAATCACTTGTTATCTTTCAGACATGTTTTGTATTAATTTTTAGACAATAAAATACCCAAGTGTCTACTTAAGATGATATTTGGAGGAATAATCCTGATTTTCAAATTACATTTTTTTTAAATCAGCGGTTCCCAACAGGAGGGGTCCCGGTCCACAAGGGGGTCTGAGCGAGCTCTGTCGCATTATATTTAAATCATTTTTAGCAGTGGACAATTAGGAGAATGGTCATGTTTTCTTAGTTCATTTTTTCTCCTGGCTGACACAAAAATAAATAAATAAATAAAATTGACAAATTTGTAATTTGTCCTCGACAAAAAGACAGAATTTCACTCATTCACCTTCAGCAGCTAATAGTAATGAGCCAAGCATACTGGACCCTGGTAAGGAAGCTTTAAACATTACGTGTCGCAGCACTAGCAACACTGGAAACACGGAATGCAGGAAATACCAAGATAGCTGAACTATGGTTTTATTCCATTTTCTCAAAGCAAACCCTGACCCAGCCACAGTGCATTATCTGTGCCAAAGATCTTGCTAACGAATGCTTAAGGCCGTCCAAACTAACAAGACACTTGCAGACGACTCAACCCCAATATTGCAAGGTGTGCCCAATACGAATGGCCTACTGATGTTTTGTTTTTAGATTTTTCATCAGGCTATTATTTGTGCATAAACATATCTAGATACAGTAATAAACATACCGTTTGTTTTAGAACAACCTTTTTTTGTCATACCTACTGCAAACTTAAATATGGAGGGGGGGCATTACAGTATTTTCCGGGGGAAAAGGGGGTCTTGGGCAAAAAAAAAAACGTTGGGAACCACTGCTATAAATAACATTGTAATTGAAATTTGAATTAAATGTTATCAGACCTTTACAGAATAAAACAAAAATGTATTTTACTCAAACCCATTCCAACTAAAAACTAGTCTCATATTTTTGCGTTATCTGTAGTTATTGTTACTTGTTGACACTTTACTTGACATTTCATTAATATGAATGCAATTTTATGCATGTCATTCACTAAGTTTTATCATTTTAAAAATGCAAGTGACAGTAGCTATGTTTCCATCCAAAGAAATTTATGTGCAAAACTGGAACATCGCATTAAAGACGTGCGAATAAAGCAGCGTTTCCATACAACGAGTCAAAGAGAACAAAATCACTTGCTGATATACTAGCGCCAAATATCAAAAGTAAAACAGAATTTGCTGCATTAAGAGAAGCTGCGTGAATATTTTCTGTATTTAATAGATGACTAGAGCATCAGAAGAAAAAAGCTGACACACGATAAACACGTGATGGCGTTTGAAGGCGTGAGACGCGGAGCACAGATGCTCTTGATTCTGGAGGTAATTAATAATATGATAACACTAATACTGAAACAGTTAAGGCGTTTTATAATGACCAAAACAACATTTCAGATGTTTTACAATAGCTGTTTCCATCCAAAAATGCAAATGAACTTTACGCGCAAAACTGAATTATCGCATAAAAGATGTGTGAATAAAGCAGCATTTCCATCCAACGAGTCAAAGCGGACAAAATCGCCACTTCCTGATTAACTGGATTAACAAAATCACATGACCTTTTTAATGCGCATGCTGGAATTTATGCGGTACAAGTGTTTCCATCGCAGTTTATGCGCATCTTTTCTTATCGGATAAAAAGTTTATCCTACTCAGTTATGCGCATACATTTTTTATGTGCATTTTCAAAACGTATGTGCATCTTGCCGTTTCCATTAACTGTTTTTTCTGCGCATATCCAAAATGCGAATATAAATATGAGGATGGAAACGTAGCTAATGTGCCTGCTGGTTTGTCCCTTCTCATACATTTTTATTATCACATGACCTCTTATAACAAAATCACATGACTTTTTGCGCATACTGGAATTTGTTCAAAGTGTTTCAATCGTTGTTTATGTGCATCTTTTTCGAATAAAAGTTTATCCTGTTCAGTTATGCACGTTTTTGATGAGCATTTTCAAAATTTATGCGCATCTTGGCGTTTCCATTAACTGTTTTTTATACGCATAACCAAATCGCATGGAAACAGCTATTGTTAAAGATGAATTTGAAATGATAACTTGACTTAACTAAATATATCATGACTTGTCTTTGTCATGAAACTTGACGTTACAAAGATATCATAACTTGTCTTAAATCTGTCATAAACATAACTGTCATGGTGCCTTTACAACAGTATCATGAATTTTATAACAGCATTATTATTGATATTTTTCTTGACCTCAATTACAGTGGTGCACATTGAATAGGTAATTAAAATGTCATTGAATATTAATTGACACTTGAGAAATGTTAAAGTAAAGCTCATTTTGTTCTACTGAAAAATGTGTTAAAAAAATCATGACAACTATAATGGCCTCATGACATTAAATTACAAGTAATGTTGTCTTGTTAATGTCAAGTTGTCATGTCATTTAAAATGACGTAAATGAGCGAATGAAACGTAATTACAGTTGTCATAAGGATGCATAAAATATTCTTCATATTAATGACATTTTATTTCATGATTATAAATAGGCATCCTGACAGCGCCTTCATGAGAAGTGTTACCGTTATCTTCATAATTGTCATTCTTGCTGTTGTTTTTCCTCATCTCCATTTAACTACTGTACTAATTTAATTCCCTTAAACAAAAACACCATGTTTACGAGCTCCAAATAATAGCTGCATCTGAAATATGTGTTGTATAAAAGCAGTGCTGTTTGTGCTGAGCTTGGAGAGCAGACGTGATTAATGAATGAGGCTGACGCTGCACTCACTGCAGCAGACGTGTCTGGATGTCTGGCCAGGAGTCTCGCAGCTGCGTGTCAGAGTACATACGAAAGAGGATCCTCAGACTGCAGGCCAGACTGCTGGTCTCCTGCTTCAGAAGATTCGGTTTTGACTTCCCCTTAAAGCCTGCACGCCAGATTAATAAAAGACACGCACAATAAAAAAAACACAGTCCCATAAATGACAGCATTACCACAAGTCAGACGAGGAAATAAAAGGGCGCAGACCTGCTCTCCAGAGTGCCGTGCGCTGCTCATTGTTGGAGTTGAAGTCCTTGGCAAACCTGTGGGACTCGAGGAGGCAGTCGAGCAGTTTGAAGAGGTGCTGGGATGACAGGTGTCTGTACATGCCCTGATCCACCTCCGCCTGTCCCTCTTCTGCCTGCTCAAGTGCATCTCGCTGTTGGCAGACACACAGAGAGGGAACAAAAGCCACTTAAACTATAAGCATGCCATGATGCTCGAAGTATGCTTCTTTTGTCTAACAGTCAAAAGCACAGCTTTTTGAAGAATGCTCTATTTGATATAGTGTGCACGACGAACAAAGGTGCTGGACACGCGCACACTAGAACAATTCATCCTTTTCCACTTTGATTTATAGTCTTTGTAATCATATTAATTTGTAGGTAATAAGTTGCAAGTATCTCTTAATCCCATTACACATGCACTCGTCAACAATGGTGTCTATTGTTTATGCCATCTTGGGCAATTTGTTGTTTTATTGTAGCCAGTGTAGTGTAGTTTCTCGTGTTAATGTATTGTGGACAAACTTCATGTAGAGCAAAAAAAATAAATTAAAAAGGAAATTCTAAACCCACAAATTTTTATTAAAATAATATTTATTGTTTTGTTTTAAAAAAAAATTAATAATAAAAGAATCTCATTAAGAAAAAACTGAACCAATTTTTACCCTCAATTCTGGATGTGGTGGTGTTTTAGGTGCAATTGCATTTATTACATTGTTACGCCATCTGTTATCATGTTATCTGTCTCACTGAATAATACTTAAAAAAAATTCATCTAAGTAAATAAACAATTATTATTGAATCGACAATGGAAACAATCAAAATGAACAAAACTGCAATAACATGCAAGTTAAAGAATAGAATATGCAAGAGAATAGAATAGAATAATAGAGAGAACTGATATGTGCTGATGGACAAAATGCATCTTGAGACACTTCTTAAATAAAATTAGATAATAAAACATTCATTAAAATTATTAATCTTTTTTTTATATTTTAGATTTAAAATATGTATTATGTAGAATTCCTACATCTTTCACCTGATTTGGATGTAAATATCCTCAAATTACAGCTGACAGTTAAATCGAATCTAGTTTATTTAATTTCAAATCCTTTGTGTTGCTGTATAGAGCCAACAAAAATGTTTGAATTGTGTCGATCTCTCTCTCTCTCTCTCTCTAGATATATATATATATATATATATATATATATATATATATATATATATATATTTACTTATGCATTTAGCATTATCAGAAACAGTAGCGAGCGCTGAGCCCCCCAATAGATGAAATCCTAGAACTGCGTCTAGTTCTGCTGATCAAATTTGTGTCGTGTGCTTCAGTAGCTGTGTTTCTATTACCCCTCAAATTCGATAAAATCTTATCTGCCAAACAGGTTTTACATTTACAAAAGGTGGGTTCTATTTGAAAAATAATTATTTTACAAAATTGCATCTACAGGTCATCTGGTGAATGCAGCGGTCACATAATCAAAACCTTCCTTGCCATTACTGTTTAGATATCATGCCTTGATTTAATTTAAGGCTGCAATATAAATATATATATGTAATTCAGAATTCATAGCAATTTTACTTGCCCCAAAGGCGAAAAATATTCAGTTTTTAAAGGTTTTGATTTTGCAAATGTTAAGCACAAGACAATAAAAACAAGCTATAGTGTATACTGAAAACCCAAGCATACTTTGGGCTAAACCAAGCAATTGGTTGTCGTTTTTCTCCAAAACATAGTGATAGTTCAAGCACGCTCTTTATTTTGTCAACACCATGAGGGCCCTTTGTCTGTGCTGCTTATTAGTTGTATTTTCAACATAAACATCAATTATCAATTGTAACTTATGAAGCAGACAGTGAAACAGAGTTTACTTTCTGATGTGAACTAACCTGTGCGGCGGCCATGTTCTCAGCATCTTCTCTCTTGCTGGTAGCAGGGTAGAATACAATGTTGTCTATGGTCTGAATCAACTCCAGCTGTACGACACACTTTATAAGCAGCCCTGCAAACAGCCTGTGGTCCGAAACCCCTAAATCAGAACATTTAAGAGAGTAACTCGTTAAAAGTCACAGACGCATAAGTGAACTCCAGGAAGAAACGGCACACACCGGTCACACACAGACGAGTAAACTAATTTCTCACATAGCCAAACTCAAAGAAGACTGGATTCTATCACAGATTTCAATGGCCAAGGATCAATTGTAGTTTTTCAGTATCATGTTTAGGGGCATGAAAATGTAACATGCTTTCAACTAACCGCAAACCTGCACTCAGACCAATCTTCATTTAGTTTACAATGCCCACTTTCTACTTTTTAATAAACTTTTAATAAACAAAATTCAGACGTATGTTTTTCCTCGTTTTATTAGCAGTTTTAAATGTCTGTTATTTAAATGTGATTTCGCTTTCAGGACGACTTAAAAAGAGGAAGATGTCATACAGTTCAAAGACAAATGTGGCTGTTAGTGAAAACTCTAATAGATTATGTGGTTTGGGCAGATTTTCAGACTTCTTTATACTTCATGTAGGCGAGGTGTGTGGTGAAGTTTTCTGCAGAAAACTGGGACACCAATGAAGTCATAAGGGTGTTTCTCAGTGGAATTTTTTTCTGTCATATTGGCACAACAAAAAAACATTTTAACAAAAATAATTAATGTGGTGGAGAAATTAAAGCTTCTTTTTCTTAAAGCTAATATACAGTGTCTGGCATAACAAGTACACCCTAACAGATTTCTCAGAAAAAAACATCCATTTCTCTTTTAAACTAATACTTTCTGTGGAATCCTATACAATGAGATATTTGCGCAAATATGATTTACAGAAAAAATTAGAACTATTCTAACTAAATTATTTGAGATCATGGTGAAAATGAGCACACCCCAACTAATGTGTTAGGAGAAATAACCTCTTACACTCTGGTGCTATTTTGGGATTTTCGCCTGGATTTTGTCTACCCAGTTTTAAAAGCTTCCTAAATTCACACGCAGAGGAGTAAATGCAAAAATGTGGTATCATTTTAAAGAAAACCCTTTAAATTTTCATAAAACACAGCTGAAAGTGATTAAAATAATTGTATATGTTGTCTGTGTTATCATAAACACTAAAGAAAAGAGGCGCTTTCTGTATTTTTTCTTTATAAACTCAAATTTAAAAGAGTACCTTTTAGGTTCTGTGTGGTCTAGGTTGCTGTTATTAATTTTTGGTGGTTCCTGCACATGTCAGTAATCATAAGAAAAACGAAAAATGCCTCTATCATAATCTATGCAAAAGTTATTGTATTCCAACTGATGAGAGGTGCTATACCTTTTTTATGTAATTTCTGCCTACCAAACTTGGAAAGTCTTCTATATCCAAATGCAGTGGTATAAATGACAAATTCCAGTGTTATTAGACAGAAAACTATCTGAATTTACAAAAGAAACTGCTGAAAGTAATAAATAATATTTGTTATGTTTGCTGTTTTATGATGAACCACTTCAACATTGGGCGCTTTTTTATTTTTTGTTCTAAAATGCTTTTTTGAAAATGTGTAAATAATCCCATAAGAGAATAAGACAACTCCAGACAGTTCTGCTTGAAACCAGCAGATAGCAGCAAACACTAGGAAAAAGAATTTTGTCTCTACCATAGGAGTATGCAAAGGTTATTGTAATTCAACTGAATATTGCGAAAATAACTTTTTGATCATTCATATCAAATGTGACATATTTGCTTCTGCATAGTTCTTACATGATAAGAACATGAGTTTCCATTACTTTCTCATTTCTCCTTCCCATTTGTATCATAACATTATATCAAAGAAGTCAAAGTCAGCTTCTCCAAAACTTCCTCAGCTCCAAGAAAAAAAAGCTTATTTTGAGGCTGTCTTCTTTTTCTGCGCCATACGCGGTGATTTATTCAATAACTGTTTGATATGTGAATATAATTCAGTAAAGGAACGCTAGAATTGTACGAGGACAGGCAAGAGCTTTTATTTGAGCTATGACTTGTACATGTGTGCCATATATGAATCATATAAAAATGTATAAAAATGACAGCTCGGGTGTCCAGTATTTTGTTGTGTAATTAAATGTTAATAACTTTTGTACAGTAAAATAAAAACCTAAGTGATGCATATGTGCATAAAATATAGCTTCTACGCTTTCAAACGGAACCACATATAGGGGTCTTGCGCAACCACGGACCTGTTAAAATGAAAGGGAAGTTGATAACGTCACCGGACCCGGTACCGGGTCCGCAGAGTTATAGAGGATAAAGGAGGCCATATAAAATATTGCAAATAGTTGAATTTAAATGTGTTATTTTTCTTACCCTAAAGATGTTAGATGACAACACACACGTACAAGGTGCCATAGAGTGCATTGATTTAATAAGTTAAATAGTTTTTTGATCTCTAAACAGTAGGCACGTTGCTTAGGTAAGTGGAAAAAAAATCTCCAGAAGCCAAGAGATAACCACAGAAATGCCCCCTAGGGCGAAAGCTTGATATTGACCATATTTGGAAGGGTCATTAAAATTGATGAGCTCTGCTCTGACACTCTTGATCTGCATGCAGTCTGTGCTCCCTCCCTCTCCCTCATGCACACAGAGAGAGAGACTGTGTGATGTACTCTGTATTACATGTGGGTTCAGAAGTCAAAAAATATTCAAGTGAAATGGAGAAAAGGTTGAGAGAGTAGTGTTGTGGATAAAAAATTATAAATCTATTATAATCCTACCCAACAAAAGTCACTGACAGAGATGTATTTTGTAAGAGCTGAGTGAAATGACATGTTGCATAAACTTGCATTAAATGCTGACTCAGCAGTGTAATGTGGCAAATGTGTCAGTGTAAACGTGTGTCTGTTGCCTTATTAGAAAAGAACACAGAAATGTTCACAATGTACACGTTAAACAGTTAAACAGGTCTTATGGCTCTTCATGAGTGCGCTGATAAATTTATAATATTTCTTTCCCATATTTATCATTTTGAACAAGCTGTGATACGATCTCTGTGAGTAATGTTACCTATAGTGCGATATAGTTCTACAGTCCCGATATAGTCCTACCTATAGTCCCATTTATCAAAATAAGAGTCCCACGTGCATAGTAAGTATCATACAAGCTAAGTTAGGTTTAAATACAAGTTAAACCTAAGAAAAAAAAGAAACATTGTGGCCAATCAAATGGAGTCCGGGGAGTGCATATTAATGATTCCATTTGCATCATCACAGAATGGTTTTTGTTTCTACTGGCCTGTTATTCACCAGGATTTTACACTGATGGGCTTTACAAGAGATCAAGGAAAAAATGGTGTTTGAGGCTTACGGTATGCTTGTTCCATGTACTGAACTATTATTATTCAGCTGTGTTTAGATATTTGCAGATTTACATTCTTCAGCACCTTAAATTAATATAGATGATTAAAAACTGTTAGAATGCAATATTTTTTGTTCATATTCTTGAGAAATGGACCAAAACCCTCATTACCAATTTTTAAATTAATACTAGTTTGTATTTTATTTAAAAACAAAATCTCTTATACGACATTCATTTGATTAAAATATATTAAAACAGTAGTATTAAGAAATAATAATAGGATTTAAAACAAATATGTAAATTTTTATCCTTTAAATCATAATTTTCAGCACATCATTCTTCAGAAATCATAATAATATGTGCTTTAAACATTTCTTAATATCAACAAACCTTTTTTCAATATTCTTACATAAATCAAATGTAAAAAGCACAGCCTACTCATTT
Organism: Danio albolineatus; assembly: GCA_903798035.1. Classification (NCBI taxonomy): domain Eukaryota; kingdom Metazoa; phylum Chordata; class Actinopteri; order Cypriniformes; family Danionidae; genus Danio; species Danio albolineatus. The sequence continues at coordinate 1,133,370 of CAIGQQ010039592.1, read as the reverse complement.
GCTCTTTTGTCTTCACTGTCACTTTTAGTATAAAAAAGCACCTTTTGAATGTCTGTACATGATTAAAAATCACCGTAAAGGCAGCACGTACTGGTGTGGGACTTTCCTTTCCATGTTTCATCACTGGCGGTGGACATTTGACTGTGGCCTCTCTCCGACAGAGTTCTCTCAAAGCTGCTCTGTGACTGGGAATCCACCTCAACATCCTACAACACACAGACACACAAATGCATATGAAAATCAGAGCCTAATATGCAAATGCCTACTATAAATATCAAGCAAAGTCTGGTGTTTGAGAGTGTGCGCGCCAAGGTGAGAAACAACAACAACAACAACAACATATAACAGAATAAAACTTTGAGCTGCATGATCGTGGCTTTTTGTTTGTGTGTGTGTGCATTTGCAATATTTATTTATGTTATTGCAATCTCACCATGTGTTTCCCTTCTCCCACCTCCTCTTCCTGTCCAGCTGGTCTCCATGTCAGCAAGCTGTTAAGAGCACAGACAGAAACAAACTGAGAGAGCATTTCACAAGCAGAGCTACAGGAGCTTTAAAAACAGTCTGTTCGAATGCACCACAGTTTCAATATCTCTAGGTCATGTCGTGGTAACAAATGTCAAAGAGTTTGGATATGTACTGGCAAATCTGACAGGGAGATGATCTTTTATTTAACTGGAAATTTTGAAAAATCTAATATGTCATAATGCAGCTAACATCACGCACAGTGCACTTTCCAAATGTAGCTTTACATTTATTTTTTTTGCTTTTTATCTCCTATTGAATTTGAAGGATTTGTTGTTTAGCAAGGGAAATTAAATGCATGTTGATAATATTTATACATGTTTTGGGTAATATCTATGAAGCCTGACTGTATAATGCCTCTTAAGGAAATACATTTAATATATTATAATGCATACAAGCATAATCCCTTATAAATGACATTATAATATGTTGCATTGTCAGAACAACATGTAAAAATTCTTTTTTTGAGGATATGAAGAAAAATAAGTTGCACACGCATAAAACATAACAATTAGATACATACAAATGTTATAAAAATGTAAATACAACAGATGGTGTTTGTTAGAATAAGACTGACATTACAATTTCTAGTGAATTTTTGTATATATGAATATTACACTACCTTTTAAATCTACATGCTTTCTCTAGGCATTACATTTGTTAAAACTTTTTGTTCTACTTTGACCTTTTCGAAAAGTAAAAAAATGATTTGTATTTTTAACAGATGTTCTTTACATTTATTATATATTATGTGTAATCATGGGGAACACATGTTCACTATTACTAGAATATTTGGCTAAAACTAAACGGCTTATAATTTAGTAATGTAGTTGTTTAGTAGCTGATATGTGATAGAAATACAAAACTCAAAATATGGTCACGTAGGAAAAGATCTTAGTACATTTACACAGCCAGTATGCAAGTTCTTATTAGAAATATTTTACAAAGCTTTTTATATGTTTAAATGACAACTCTGTCTCTGTCACTTTAAACAATGTATAAGCATATGATGTAGAACAATACCATTCAGATCTTAAAGGAATAGTTCACCCCCCAAAAAATAATAAACAAAAATAAAATGAATGAAATAAAAAAATAAATCACCTTTACAAATTTTTAGATGAACACAGTCGGAGTAGTTTTAAATGTTATCCTGGCTCTTCCATGTGGTTTAATGGTGTTTGCTTTTAAGCTTACTAAAGTGCATAAATCGGTCGTAAACTTAACCTATTCACCTTATTCTCCGTGTATGAGCGAGCGCAGCCATTTAGAGACTTCCAGTTTCATTCACTTCCATTCATTTTTAGACGTTAAAAACAGCTCGTTTTGCTGCTTAATGCTGCATACTTATGTTTTCTTATTATATTATTCTATTTTGTCTGTATAATGATGCAAACCCTTGTTTGTAGAGCAAGTAGTTTGACCATTTTCTGCCGTTTATTATTCCTAGTCAGTTTTCTCATTGGCAACTGAATTGGAAGTTATTTACCTTATTCTCCGTGTATGAGCGGGCGCAGCCATTTGAATCATTTTGGCTCGAGACTTCCGATCTCAGTCACTTCCATTCATTTTTAGATGTTAAAAACAGCTCGTTTTGCTGCTTGATGTTGCAAACTGATATTTTCTTTTTATATTATTCTATTTTGTCTGTATAGTCATGCAATCACTTGTTTGTAGAGCGAGTAGTTTGACATTTTTTACTGATTATTATTCCTAGTCATTTCTCCCATAGACAAATGAATCGGAAGTTCTAAAAAAAATAAATAAATAAAAAAATGTAAAAAAATAAAAATCACAAAAACGAGCGCACTTCCGCATTGAAGAATAAGTTCAATAGTCCATCAAGGGGTTAACGCGCGTCTTATGATGATGATCAATCTGTTTTTGTACCAAAAATATTTCAAATTCTTAAATGATCAGCTTTCTGCATTTCAGTAGCTTAAAAAACACAGTACATAGACAAATACCCCACCAAGTTGCTCACAGTGACCCAAGCTCAATTCCAGACTCGAGGTACTTTGGCAATCCTCCCTCTCTGATGCCCACACTTTCCCGTCTCCATTATACTGTCCTATAAAATAAAAGTTGAAAAGCCCTAAAACTACTCTGTGTTTGTCTGACAGAAGAAAGTCATATACATGTAGGATGGCATGAGGGTGTGTAAATTATGGGGTGTTTTTCATTTTTGAGAAAACCATAACTTTGTGTACTGTAGATAAAATGATGTTCAATATTATTACTATTGTTATGATTGTATATAAGCCCTATTTAATCTGATCTATAAGGCTTTATGCATGCACTAAGAATAGCCCTTATAATTCGTTCTAATCACAGGCTTCATAGAAAGTGTTCCCTGCTTTGTTTTGTTTTTTCGCTCCCTTTCAAAAACGCAGCTTTGACCCTGTGCAAATTGCAATCAGGTGTGCTTCATTGTCTTAAAAAAATGGTAGATAATATTTTATTGGTATGTAATTATTATTCTATTTAAACAGATTGACATTTCATCAAAACACTTGATCCAGACAGAAGGTGTTTAAGTGTCATTGAAGCAGATGGTGGTCATACGCATGAGGGCTGGTGGTCTGGAAGATGTCCAGCATGCAGGAGCAGGTGACGTCCCACACCTCCGGACTGAACTTTTCCCCGTTCAGGATCACCAGGTTCTCCAGACAGTTCGTGCCCGAGCGTGCCAGCTGCTCATTATCTGAGGACAGAGGAGGAGCTCTCAATAACACTTTCTCTGTATTACCACACCCTGCTGATTTAAAACACTGCCACCCACTGGGCCAATATGTTTCCCCAAATGCGACACGTGTAGGCGTCGTGTTCAAAACGTCCATCTGGAATAAAGTAAGCAGCAAGTAGCAGGGCAGATCTTAACAATGCCTAAACTCTCCTTCAGGATTCGATCAAGAGATCAGCAAATTTCCCACCTTGTTTGACACACCACTGCAGCTGCGCAAAAATGTCCGCCAGCAGGACTTCACTGAGAGGTTCGTAGAACTGCGTAAACACGTCACAGATGGCGTAGAGAGCGTGGTTACATGTCGTCGTCATCCACTCCGTTTTCTATCAAAGAACAAAATATCAACATGTTAGTGAGGTATTTATGGAATGAGCAACCAATTAGTGCTGACTAATGATTATTTGTGACAAACCGAATAAGAATAAGACATTTGTATTTATATAATATACATTTGAAGTCAAAATTATTACAAAATTATTATTATTATTAAATATTTACCAAATGATGTTTAACAAAGAAAGGAATTATTCACAGTATTTCCTATAATATCTGTTCTTCAGCAGAATGTCTTATTTGTTTTATTTCAGTTAGAAGAAAAGCAGTTTTAATTTTTTTTACAATAATTTGTATAAAAAATACAAGTATAGTCATGTAAACATTTGTTTGTAGAGCAAATAGTTTGACTGTTTTTTTGCTGTTTATTATTCCTCCCATAGACAACTGAATCGGAAGTTCTAAAACAATCACAAAAACGAGTGCACTTTCGCATTGAAGGTCAATAATCCACCACGGGGTTACCGCATGTCATATGATGATGATCAATGTGTTTTTGTACCAAAAATATTTCAATTTCTTAAATGATCAACTTGATGCATTTCAGTAGCTTAAAAAAACAGTACATAGACAGCAACCAATTAGTGCTGACTAATGATTATTTGTGACAAATCGCATAAGAATTAAGACATTTGTATTTTTATAATAAACATTTGAAGTCAAAATTACAAAATTATTATTATTATTATTAAATATTTCCCAGATGTTTAACAAAGGAAGAAATTATTCATAGTATTTCCTATAACATTTTTTCCTATAACAATTTTCTTCAGCAGAAAGTCTTTGTTTTATTTCAGCTAGAAGAAAAGTTAACAATTTTTTACAATAATTTGTATAAAAAATACAAGTATAGTCATGCAAACACTTGTTTGTAAAGCAAATGGTTTGACTGTTTTTTTCCCAATATTTCCCAAATGATGTTTAACAAAGGAAGGATTTATTCATAGTATTTGCTATATATTTCCTAAATATTTTTTCGTCAGCAGAAAGTCTTATTTGTTTTATTTCAGCTAGAAGAAAAGCAGTTTTAATTTTTATTACAATCATTTTAAGGTCAATATTATTAGTCCCCTTAAGCAATATTTTCTTTCAGTTGTAACCACTGTTATGCCACGATTACACTAGAATTTGAGTATGCCAAATTTTGCAAAAAAAGAAGGATTAAACATTTTAAAAAGGCGAGCAATAGCTCCATGTTTTACTAATGTAATATCCAATCCACAGCAGAATAGTCTGTGACTACATTTTTAACAATAATTTTTTTTTAAAGTAAACTAAAAATAGATCGATCTAAAATTGATGTTTAAATGGCAAATATGATTGTAATTAACCAACAAACTGACAATTTAAGTCATAAGCCTTCTTTCCCACAAAAGTACTGTACTGGCAATAATATTAATATAATAACATAATATATATAATATAATAATATTATACTAGCATTAAAGACTTACATTTAGCAGATTTAAGCATTATTTATCAATGCTAATACTTATGCATTAGGGCTGTAACGATACGCGATATGAAACCGAAATCACGACACTAAGATCCACGATCCTGTGTCGCGATGTGATAAGGAAGAATCGCGACACACCCGTGACTAACTTTTCAATCTCCTGCAAAAGTTGAGCTAGTTGAAGAAGAACGTGAGGAAACATGGCAACTAACCCAGAGATTGCGGACCCTCCCTCTTCATATAAGTCAGCAGAATGGCAACATTTCAGCTACCCAGTGGAGATAAAGGATGGCAATTGCTCGACAAGACCCACACAATATGCCGTAAGTGCTTTAAGTGACAGGCAACACAACCAACATACAGATGATACGTAAAGTACACACATAATACGTAAAGAGGCAGTGATAGATTGGAAGATCAGCATATCAAAAGTTCCCGTGACAACAGACAACGAAACATTGCCAATGCTGTCGAAGCGGCCGTTTTTTTTTTTTACCGCATATAAGATGCTTTGCTCACACTGTTAATCTGGCTGCACAGAGAGGGATAGGCGTTCACCAGATGTCCCGACTTTTATATGGGGTTCTCTGAAACTATGAATATTTAACTTTAATTTTATTTAGGCTATTTTATTTAGACCTACCAAACCAACACAATCTCATGGCAACTTGTGTTTTGGCGCTGAAGCATATAGCGCGCTTGTTTTGAAGCGCATCACCGCAAAGGTTACTCATTATTCTTTTTTTATCTAGTAGTTAAATGACCAACCAAAACTACATCACAATTAATATACAATTTATACCTAACGAAATTCGTTTCATACATTTTTCTTGGAAAAAAATATCTTTTTGAATTACATTTTTGTTTGTGCCTGTCCAACTGTGCGGTGAAAATTTGTTCCGCTCCGGGGAAAATAAGAATTTAATAGTTCACAGCAGAAAGGGCATGGTCTGTGCGGGCTTTCTCCATCTTCTCATTTGTGTTGGGCACAGCTAGGTTCAGTTTGGAGGCATTTTGACGCCAGTGTCCATTCCGTGTCAATGAAATGGAAAGTTAGCGACATGTAAAGTGTCATTTTTGTACTCGACCACATCTGTTGTAAGTGAAAAATACTCGACTGTGGTGGAATTGGGCTGTTGCAGCTCACCACGGATACGTTTGTAGGCTCGTAGAATAGCTGTTTTGGAGAAATATGTACGTCCGGACAATTCATTATAGCTGTGGGGTGTGGTTACGAGGTCTCCGAAAGAAAAAAAAAAGTATTGAAAGACACTATTTTTTTTCGCAGAGATTCTTGGTTACTGCATCAGTGCATTTGTTCCA
>CAIGQQ010039592.1:1092986-1126587 GCA_903798035.1 Danio albolineatus | reverse complement strand
TTTTTTTCGCAGAGATTCTTGGTTACTGCATCAGTGCATTTGTTCCACCTCACATTGTCCCTCCTATATTTTGTGCATCGCTTAAATGCATCACTAATTGATGGCTGCACCTGTTCGTCTGACTTCTGCGCTTGATTTTTTTTTTTACTGCATTTTGGCAGCCTCATTCTTGTGCGCTTTGTATAAATTAGTTGTGTTTCCTCCACATGCTGCCACATTTGTCAGGCAAAGTTTACATCTCTTAAATGTAAGAGAACTTGATTGAAAAAGAATTTTCAACATGCTCGAATCATCTCCACAATGGAGTTTAGTTCTGTTTGTTTTTCAACAGTATTTTGTTACAAAAAAACAGAAGTGTTATAGCTTTGGCTATTTATTTATTTTATATTTGGCTATTTATATAGTTAATAATTTGCATGGTTAATCTTGTTCTTTGGTGTTCAGTTTATAAAGATTTTTCAAATGTTTTTTGATAAAAAATATTGTTTAAAAAAAAAAAAGTTTCCCACCCCTCACGAAAAAAAATCGTGATACGAATCGAATCGTGGGTCAAAAATCGTGATACGAACCGAATCGTGGGTTTGGTGTATCGTTACAGCCCTATTATGCATACATGTATAAAAGCATTAAAAGCAAAACTAATATATTTGATCTCCTAATTCTGACCTTATATTTACTCAACGTTTCTCAAATATTTCACACTTCTGAATTTTAAGGCATGAACTCACATCTGCCTGTTATAGATTCTCTTGCAATGCTGAGTTTATATTGATGCTTGTTATTAAAAAAGTGCAAGTATTAAGAATAGGTACGGGATAATCAACGGCTTGCCGTGTGTTAAAGGATTTTAATGCACGACGTGGAGGCAAAGGACCACACGACGCCTCCGCGAAGTGCATTAAAATCCTTTAACGCACGGCAAGCTGTTGATTATCCCGCTTATTCCATGGTCATTTGCCAAGGTAGGCCTAAGTTTAAAATAGTTATGGTCTTTGCAGCGCAATATTTGTCAGGTTTTTTGTCAGTTTTTACATGATCGATTTTCTAGTCCCTCCACTGAATCAGCTGTGACAGACTGAGACAGAGAGGGAGAAAGAGAGAGAGAGAGAGAGAGAGAGAGAGAGAGAGAGAGAGAGAATGTGCTGTTTATATCTGCTAATATAAGATTAGTCCGATCACAGGTGGACAAATAAGACATCATTTATCTTCTTTATACAAAAGCAATCAGCCAAACACGCAGAATCAGTGCGATATTACATTATTTACGGTCCTAAATTAATTATGAAACTTACTTGCGATCGGTCAAAAACAGCCGTTAGATAAAGCCGTTAGATACACCAAAGATTAATTATATATCCTGTTTTAACAACAGAGATGCAAGAGATTAGATCTAGCCACGGGTCTTGAGGTGGTCTGACCGACATAAAGCTTCCCTCGGGGGGAGCCGTTCGCGGAGCTGCCGCTGACCGCCTGGAGCTTCCAAAATTTTTAAAAACGTGCTATCCATACACATAAACTGCCGATTTGAATTTAAAATACCTACATTCTCGCTTGAAAAACTCTTAAAACTTTATTTTCTAGCATAGTTTATGAGTATTTTCCTAATTTTGCAGATTTCCCGTCCGCCATTAATAGCCCTAATCGATTTCATGCGCAGCACATGCGAGTTGCTATAGTAACTGTACACGTTTGGGAGAAGCGCATTTATTTCGAACTGTGATCAAAACTGACTGGAACTACCTGTGCGTTTCAACAAAATATACCACACCCTCCAGCCAATCAGAATCAATTTCAACAGACCATAGAATAAACAAATATAATCCCTCAAAAAATGCAGTTCAGTTAGCAACTTTGCCAGTGACTGTCATGTTAATGTTGTAATAGCCACTCACTTCAGTTTGCTGCTCGGGGAGCTTCATGTTGTCGAATATTCGGAAGATGATACGAAAGAGATCGTGCCACCAGTGCTTCTCAAAGGTGTGTCCGTAACTCTTCATGATCTCAAACATGACGGTCAGACCCCTGAAACACACAAACAGACTTTCTAGCTCCAAACATCCAATTCATTTCTTTGCACAGAAGTGACATCAGCAGCATGATGAGGTTCACCTGGTCCTGACATCAAGTTTGCAGCGGTTGATGATGCAGGAAAGCTCAAATAGGATGGGGAACCAGCCTCGCACCCAAACCCGATCACCAGGGGCTACGTTCATGTCGTCACTAGTGTACTCCCTCAGGGCCTGGAAAGCAGATGAGTAATTCAGATATAACATTATAGCTTAATCATAATGAGGATCAAAGACTGACACTCACCTGCGGCCTTTCAGACACATATTTAGCACAGTGGCGAATTAGCCGAATAGCTTCCATACTGGTGTCAGGAAACGCAGCGTTACACACAAACTCGGACAAGCACTTCACTGCATCCTGGAAGGAGTCAATGGCAGCTGCAAAATGTTGCTGAAATGTGTTCACTATGAGGAAACAAATAGACATCAGGATGTTGCTGTTTTGATTTGAATGACGGATCAGATGGTAGTTTAAAAAGGAAAAGTAGAATTGTTGGTACTTACTAACAATGTGCCCTGTGGTCTGAAACGCAAGATCCACAATGTTCTCGTCATGATCTGATGCTGCTTGATGAAACACAGAGAAGATGTTTTTCCAGCCAGAGCGAATATTAGCAGCCTGAGAGTTGACCATCTGAGCCACACAACGTATCACCATGTCCCGGATAGTGGGCGACCTGGAAATAGATGAGCAGTTTAGCACACTTCTTTCACACCCATCTTTCCATACTGCAAGTTTTTGTGAAATAATACTGTAGAGCAGCTTACCTTAAACAGGGTATTCACAGAAATCAGTGACATTCAATACCATTTAAGACCCTTTTTAAGACTCTGTCCATACATTTTAAAACCTAAACTCCACTTTATGTTTCAACTGGTACCATTTATGGGCCGTTTCCACTGTCTAAAAGCGTACCGAACCGAACCGTACCACTTTTTAGTCACCCTTTCGAAGGGGTACCAAAAAACAGAATGGGTGCCGTAAGGCGGAGCTAGATGCGCAGCTGAACGCCATTGGCTTACAGAGATACGTCATTTGCTTGTGCAACAAGCAGAATGAAAACAAAGGACCCGCCATGTTTAACACACAGCCGAGAGACAATGCTCCGAATTAATATAAGCATATAATAACGAGCCATGGTCAACCCGAGCTTAAACAAACCTTGTCGTTGTCTTGAATAGCCACAAAGCCAAGAAGAAGAGCAGATTCTCATGAGTAACGAGCCCGTAAGCGCGTGAGGTTTCGCTTGTCTCTTGCGTTCGCGTGCGCGTCAATATTTGAAATAACAAAGTTCTTAACCTGGACTTTTATAAACTCGGAATGACGGAGTTACTCTCTAACGAGAGAATAATGACGGAGAGGCTACATGTACTGGTGAAGATAAAAGAAACAGATGAGAGGTTTGCAGTGACTGGGGGGTATATTTCGTATAGTTTTTTTTAACCTAAATAAGGCATAAATGTCTGCTGTGTGTAGTTTTTCTGTAATTTGGTGACTGTGTGGGGCTGTATGTGTTCATATATGCTGCATTTATTTATTTGATATAATCGCGGACTGTAGGCTATTTCGCATCATTGATCTGCAGTTATAATCAGATCATGTTCAGTCAGTAATGAACATTTTTACACCAGTGTTTATGTGTATAATAAAGCATCTGTTTTGTGAGAAGTGCTTCTCGTATGATTTGTGAACGACCCATAAAGCTTTACTGTAAACATTTCCTCGAGCGAAAATGACGTCGACAAACTTTCTGTCGTACACCACGCCCACCAAAAGAGTACCCTTTTGCAGTGGAAACGCAAGCCTGATAAAGGTGACCCGTACCGTACTGTACTACTCAGTGGAAATGGGCCATAATTTGTAAGAAACTAATCCTAAACTAAAACGCTATTTATATATTGAATAAACACACTAATCCAGCAGGGGATGCCTATAAGTACGGGAATAGCAGTGGTTCCTTGCTTAGTGCAGTAAACGAAGCAGCGTGATGTCAAATCTGAGCAGGATTTTATCGATTTCAGAAACTACGCAGCATTCCGATATTCGTATTCACAAATTAAACTTTAACTTTAGCATACACTCTCAGAAAAAAAGGTACACAATGGTGCAAATAATGTTCCTTGAGGAACAGTTTTGTACCTTTGTAAAAACTGTATCTTATATGGTACTGAAAAGACCTCTTATGATACTGTTCTGTGCCTTTTATGGTACAGCTGAAGTGAAGGTACACAATTGTTCTCATATAAAAGGTACAAAAGTGTTGAACAACTCTTTTTTTATTACAGTGTCTATGAAAATAAATATGACTGAAAGTGATTTTTATGAATAATTTCCATATTAAAACAAGAATCATCATTTAAAAGTATAAGTTTAAAGATACTTATAAACAGACATTTTTAGTTCTATAATACAAAACAACCGGTAAAAGATAAAACTATAGGCATTGTAAACTAAACATTTAAGGCATTTTAATAAATATTTGGTAAGCATTTTTGACACTGTTAAGGTATAAAGTGTCTTGTCACTGTGGTGGTACCTTTCACAAAGTATACAATATTGTATCTGCAGGTTTTTAAAAACAAAAGGTACATTTTGGTTTCCCATGGTACAAATCATCACCTTAAAAGTTACAAATTTGTTTCTTTTCTTAAGGTACGATTCTGTCCCATAAAAAGTTACTGCCCCAGTGACAAGGGTTTGTACCTTCTTTGGTACAACATTGTACCATTTTTTCTGAGAGTGTACAGATAGAGAATTTAATACCTTGTAAAATAGCATTTAAGTTTTTTTAATACTTTAAATTTTCTAAATTGATTTACCAACTTTTAATATTTTTTAAGACCCTGCGGACATGTGCTGTAGATAAAGCCATCTACAGCACAATGTGTTGAATTTCTTGTTTAAACATCCACATCTAGATCAGAGCTTTTTTATCTGTTGATCTTTCACCACAGTCATTTTAGTGGTGTGTTAATTTTGTTAACAAGTAGAAATTTCCATTATTATTTTTACAGCCATACTGATATTTAAAGACCAAACTTAGACTAAATCGTACAGCTTCGCAATACAGCAAAGCAAGCCTGGGGGGGAAAAATAACAATAGTGCAGCCCTATTCCATTTTGACACTTTTTGGAGTAAACAACCAACAAACGCCCTACTTATAATTCTCTCCGCATAATAACCTGTGGTGGCAGAAACCATTTTATATGCGTCACTCTAAGTGTTGAAATTTAGCTTGTTTCCCGTAGTCTGCCTCAGATTGCATCATTTTCTTTTCACTTCAATCAATTCCATTTCTAATTCCTCTCTCCTCACCTGTTCTTCTTCACGATGTGCTCGAATGGCCTTAAAAAGTCCTTCTGGAAACGGAAATTGGCCAGTTCTCCTTTCTCTAAAAACTTCATAGAAAGTTGTCGCAGGGAGTCCACGGCAAAGATGGCCACGTCTTCATTCGGGTTACAACCGACCTGCCGAGAAATAAAACACAATCAGCAGTGATTTATTACTGATTTATCAAATCTAATTTGAACCCCTTTTGTGTCAACACAATGGATCATGATAAAAAAAAATCTGCATCAATATATATATTTATTTATTTATTATTTTATATTTATTTATTTTTTAAAGTATAATTTTGTATATGCTTTCAGTGACAGTCTTTATTAGTATCATCTCTAATGATATCCACAAAAAAACTTTACCTTTACATTTCAGCTTCTTTTTTTAGGCCCTACTTTATAGTAAGTGGCCACTAATATGTACTTACACTGAAATGATTCATTACATTGTACTCATTGCTTAAATACACATTTTTACATTGTACTTGTGATTGATAAAATACCTTAGTGTAATTACACCTCTACTTAATTTCTTTATATTTAGAATTGACCATCCCTTACACCTTAACTCACCCTTAAACCTACCTGTACCACCAAACCTGTCCCTAATCTTACCTATATCTCACCTCAATACCAGCAGAAATTTTCTGGAATACATTACAATGTATTCATATTTTGATGTACATGTAAGTACATAATAGTTAAGGTTACTTAATATAGTGGAACCTTTTTTCATGACAAAAACAATCTATTATTTGTCCATAAAGGTTAAGCAGATTTTATTATTATGATTATTATATTCTTAAAATAAGTCAATGGTGAGAAACCATTATTTTCTGTGTTGGATTTATACCAACACATCTACATTATTATAATTACGTCATTTAAATTAATTTGGCCTTCAGTACACAAAAACAGACAACAGGGTAAAAACTAGTATTTGTTCCTCTGACCAAACCAGAAAACAGCGACAATTGTCTAATTTAATTTGTCTAATTTACTACAGTATTATAACAACTATATATAATATAACCATATATAATTTAATTACTATAGTACAATTTAAAATTACATTATTACGTTAACATAAAAAAAAGGAAAGCCTTGCTAAATGTTTTTTAACTTATAGTTTAAAAGGCACTGGGATTAAAATAGCAGTTTACATGGATTTCAATGAGGACATTTTTGTCCTGAAGGGATCTATTTTTTGCACCTACTGTAGTGTGGAATTAGGCCAAATGTGTGCTGTTTACAAAAACACAGAAAAAATTATTACAAAAATGTATATGAAAATGATAAAATGGCCATAAGAATGCAACAAGGGTTAAGGTGCAGTCATTTTCATGTGAAATTCGCATGTAAAAACACCCATTGTCTGTTGTGTAGCAATGTAGCAATAGCGTTGTGAAATGGACATTTTGAAATCTTTGTGGAATTTTGAGATTGTGTGACTTTATTCAAAACCCGATAGCTTTAGGCCACAGACCTTGTTGAAATGATCTCCGATGACCTGCCAAATGCGTGACCACTGCAGACGGATGCGGTTCATGTTGTAGTACGAGATCTCCACGATCTTCTGCAGACTGAACATGCGGGGCTGGTGAGCAGAGGCCAGTTCGTCCATGGACACGGCACACAGCCATCGCACAAAGTCCACTGCAGACCAGAGCAGCAGTCACAGTTAACACAAACCTCCCGTATTTGACCATCAAACACATTCTTTACAAGCTCGACGTATAGTTGCAGAACACATTGGGTTTAACAGAGTATCTGATTGCAGAAAGTGTGAAAGTAAATCCAAGTCTGCTTGTGTGTGAGCGAGTCAGTCCTGAGGGACATTTTGTGTGGCAGCAGCCTGATTGTCAGACAGCATAATAAACTGACTGTATAAACAACATCCACCCAAACAGATCATTTTCAGACATTCATACACCTACAGCCGAGACATGTTGTAATTACGGCAACTACTCTCTTAAAAATAGTTCATGATGTTGTTAACAATGTTTGAGATATCTTACATGATTTCTTAACCAAACTGGCTCATTGTGTTTTCTGACAGAGAAGCTCCGTCATTGAACTCAGTGTGTACGTATTACACAGAAGGAAGTAAATACATTTAAAGGAATAGTTCACCAAAAATAGACATTTGCTCATCATTTACTCACACTCGAATGGTTTCTTTCTTTCTTCTGTTGAACACAAAAGAAGATATTCTGAAGAATGTTGGGGGCCAGTCATCCATAGTACAAACAAAAACATGCTATGGAAGTCAACGGCTGTTTTACACCCCAACCTTTTTCAGGGTATCTTCTTTCGTGTTCAACAGTAGAAAGAAACTCAAACAGCTTTGGAACAAATGGAGGAGAAGTAAATGATGGCAATTTTTTCTTTAAATGTGGCTAGAAGGTTTCATACAAAGAAAATGGTGTGCACTAAATCAGTGGCTCTAAGGGCGTACTCACACTATGAACATTTCCTTTGAACCGGGCCGAAGCACGCTTGTCCCCCCTCCAGTCTCCCCCGACAGCCCGCACTCTCATTGCATTCGGGCCTGGGCACGCTTACGTCATCGATGATGCGCTATTCAGTGTAAGAGAAGCGCTCTCTGAGATTTCAGTGGAGATTTCTTTATATCATTATATCGTTTTAGTCGTTTGATATGCAGTGACACACAGTCAAATATTCCGCCGAACAGATCAGCCACTGCTGACGCTCATGAACAATCATAAAGTCCTCGCGCTGCAGGAATTAGAAGGTTTACTAAAGGAGCAGCTGTGGTGCAGAGAGGGGTTTGCATCTTTAATAATTTACGACAGTTTGCGTTCATTAAACAGTGAAAATGATTAATAAATCCATATGAAACAGTCCCCAAAAGTCACGTCTCCTCTTCAGTTTCGGGCTTAGGCGCGCTTTGCACTCACACTACAAGCGTACCGCGCCAAAGCCCAAGTGAACCGCGCTCAGGCACACCTCTTCCAACCGGGCCAGGGCCGGCCAACTGTACCGTGCCCGAGCCCGGTTCAGCGCACTTACACTTCTAAAATTATCTAGGAAACGGGCCTGAGCACGGTTCAGATAGCATAGTGTGAGTACGCCCTAAGACTGCTTGTTGACTACAGACTCAATACAAGACACAACTAAGCACAAACACGTGGAATATATAAACAGAACATGGAAGTACATTATCGTGTTTAATGTGCATAAAACAGAGAGAACATTAAATTGGAACAGTGCACTGCTGTCTTTAGTCAATAATTCACCTTGATTATTATGATCTAATTCTTGATCTTGATTATTATGAAGAATTGAACCATCCTACGTGTTGTCAGCATTAAATGATTTTTATGGAATTTCTCATTTATTTAATGTTTTCTGATATAACGGCTTGATTTATTATTATGATTATTATCATCATCATCTTAGTCAAAAGGATCATTTTTATAGAAACAGCATATTAAAGTTACTTGATGCGAAAACTGCTTAATTACAAACATGTTCTGTATGCATGTTGTACAAGGCTAAGTTTGAGGGAACACTGATTCCACACATATTAGTCTAAAAAACAAAATCCAATAAACTGAATTCCCATTATTTACTCCTTTACAAACAGAGAAAGTGAGGGGAAAACACACACATTTCAAATGTCATGATGATTTTAACTTTTCGGAAAGCATAAAAGCTCTTAAACCAATTCAGGCAGAATCAAGCGATCAAACGAACAGAATGAATGAATCTCAGATCATGGGAACAAACCTAAGCTATGGTGAACAGGAACAAACAAAAACAAGTAATTTGACAGACTTTTCCATTGCTCATGGTGTTAAAGAGATATTAGGAAAGCAGTCAATCTTGTTCGTTTCTCTGTAAAGAAAACAAAGAACCTACTCATTTCTAAAGAAGCAGAAATAAAAAGTATTGGTTTCCACGTAATCAGCCTACACATATAGGATTTCATATGAACTGACAAGTTACAAGTAACACTAGTAACTGAGCTACGTTCCTCTTGAGTGACAGTAGCACTGCTGTTTTCAAAACAAGTAAGGTTACCCCAGACTTTTTCGCAATTGCTTCTCTAAAAACCATTTAAGTATTCTTGAGAAACCTGACCAAAGTTTGACAGTTATAAATTGAACTGCACTATAAATCAAACCCCTAGCATTCACTGTCTCCTCTGCAGCACTGAGAAACATTAAAATCCTTTTGTCTTTTTTTTTTTTTAATTAGATTTTACATGGACATCAGTAATCAAATGATTTGCCTTAATCTGAATTAGACACTAATATGATTAAGGTGTTTACATGAGTTTCTTTTTGAATGTTCCTTTCATGATCCCGTTTTACATGTTATAGCACATAATTCAATTAATGTCATTGTGTCACCACTATCCACGTTTCCTCTGGAGTTTCATGTAATTTCAGGTGTTTTATTTTTAATTATTCTACTTTAACTGAAGTTTGGCACTTTCATTCAGGACCATTTCCTGCATCACCCTGCATTACATGTCTGTACTGCACTTCAATAATTTGACTAAAATCAGCATACTCCACATCTCAATTCAACTTCTGTTTACTTTGATTATGACCTAAATCGAATTAATCAAAAATCGCTGTTTACATAGTAGACTCTTAATCAGAGTATTGTCTTAACCACTTTAAAATCGGATTATTTGGGTCCATGCAAACTTACTCAATGATTTAAGTTTAAATGTTCACACATCCTTGATCTAGGCTCTCAGTGTTTTGTGCCAGATAAACAGTCCAACAGGACAGAATTATTCAAAGAAAAGATATTAATCACTATTGTTCAAAGAAAACGTGCTCACTACTCACTCTCCTGTGGTTCCAAATTTTTATAAGTTTCTTTATTCTGTTGTACATTAAAGAAGATTTTTTTGAAGAAAACTGAAAACCTGTACCCACTGATATTCATAGTTGAAAAAGAAATACTATGAAAGTTAATTATCACAGGTTTCCAGCTTTATTCAAAGTAATCAAATGAGTAAATGTTTCTCATTTTTGTGTAAATTACCTCTTTAATTGTGTTTAACAATTAATAATTAATAAATTAACGTTAAATCATCAGTTGTATTCACAACATCAGTGTTTTACAGCACTTTTGATCTAGTAAAGAGTCAAATTTCGAAATCATATAAAACTTTTACAGTGCCATATAGATTTAAAGTACATTTCCCCTTAAAAAAACACAATGTAATGATAAATTAAAAATAAACAAAACTAAAACCCTTACCGATTGCATTTCCATCAAGTCTGGTGGATCCAGTGAAGATTCTGGAACACAAAACAGAGACAGAAGGTCAGACAGGAGAGTGTAAGCAGTGTGTGTGCGTATTGTCCAGTGTTTTCAATGCACCTGTCCACAGCCACCACAACACTCTGAGAGCTGGTCTCCCCTACTGATTCCTGGATATGAGCCATCTGACGCTTGTCTGGACCTCCAACCAGAGTACCTGCAGGACAGCAATAATATGTTTTTGTGCCATGAGGAACACTCAAAACAATAAACAGACTGAGCACCCAGGCTCCAGCCGTGAGCTATTTACTGTAGTCGAACAATGGCTGACCTAAGCCGAGGGGCATGAATTCCTCTCCGCCTGACGGGAAGCCCTTTATGCCACCTCCCTGGTCCCGGACCACACCGGAGATACGCATCTTCACCCCTGTTCCAATCAACTGAGCCAGCTCCAGCTGACTGATACACCGCAGAATCTACAAAGAGCAAAGAAGAGCAAGCAGATGAGTGCTGCTTCCCATGTTCTGGAGAAGAATACAAGGGTCAGTGGCTGCCAGTGGAGATTATTGGAGACTTGAGGGGTTAACAAAAAAGTTGCCAACCACTTGGAAGGACTACAAAGGTGCAGTTAGACTACAAGTTTGGTTCTGTTTACTTCTAATTATATGCATGTTATGTGGGTATGTGTGATATAATATACATACAGTTGAGGTCAGAATTATTAGCCCTCCTGCTAAAATAATTATTTTATATTTTGTCCGGCAGAGAAGATTTATCACGTTTCTAAACATAACAGTTTTAGTAACTCATTTCTAATTAATGACTTTTTTTTCTGTGCTCATGATGACAGTTAATAATATTTTACTAGACATTTTTCGAGTATTTGTATTGGGGCTAAAGTGACATTTAAAGGCTTAACTAGGTTATAGGCAAGTTAGGGTAATTAGGCAAGTCATGGTATAATAATGTTTATTCTGTAGACATTTGGAAAAAAAATGCTTAGGGGCCTTTAATAATATTGACCTTAAAATGGTTCATGAAAAACTGCTTTTATTCTAGCCGAAATAAAACAATTAAGACTTTCTCCAGAAGAAAAAAATATCATTGGAAATACCTTGCTCTGTGAAACATCATTAGGGAAATATTTGAAAAAGAAAAGAAAAATTCCCAGGAGCTAATAATTTAGACTTGGTGAACTCTGACCTGTGAATGTATGTCAAGATTGATACATCAAGGCATGATCTCTTAGATGAATTACAATAAACTAAAATTAGAAAGCTTTAAACCTGCATCGCTGCAACGAATTCATAATTTAAAAAAATGTATCAAAATTAATATGATTACTTAAAGAGGTGGTCCAGAGTGTATTTTTAAGGCTTGGTTGAGTTTGTAAGATGCAAAGCAATATGTGCTCATGCTTCATTTGTAGAAAATCACGTTATTTTTTCATATATCTTAACTTTGATTGTATACAGCTACACTGCTAACATAAAAACGTCTCATTTCCAAGTTCCTCTAAAAAGCCCACCCTCAAGAGGCTCGGATTGGTCAGCTAACATAATGTGCTGCAATTCGCGGATCAACCTCACATCACCAGGAAGCATCTCTGTTATAACATCACAGCACCTCTGGCCATGCCTTTTCGCTGTGCGGGGTGTATGCACGTAACCTGAAGGGTTTATCTCATCATTAACCCAGATGTATTTTTTTGTAGTCCCCAAACATTGTTTGCTGTAGGCTTTGCTAAGCTAGCTCTGCAAAAGCCAATGTCTTCCTTTGAACTATGAGCGTCTTACATTCAGAGATGTTGTTTATGTGCTACACTGCACATCAACTAAAGTGTACCACCCCTTTAAATCATTACTTTAATGAGCACAGGTCAAAATAAGCATGTTGTTTTGTATTTACATGAATTTTTCTGTTACACTAAATCACAATAAAACAGTTTAACACATACGTTAACATTTGCTCATCGCGAAAGTTATTGGAAACATTAAATCCTAGATTACTTGAATTTAATTTGCTTTGTGTGTGTAAAACAAGGTTTTTCGATTTAATGTGTTGCAAGCAACAAAGTGGGACGTAAGCATTTATTACGTGTTTAACGCATTTATAAATTCATTTTTATATAATTGTCTTAAACATTTACACAAAAAACATGCAAAAACATGCATTATAATTCTACATAAATATAGAAACGATATACATTTATAAACAATGTGAAAATATAAGCTTAAAACAAGGGTTGTGCAATATGGACAAAATAATCATATTGCGATTTTTGGAACGAATATTGCGATTTTATTACCGATTTTGGCAACTGTTTTTGCTTTTTCAATTAAGCTACATACATACAAACAATCTAAATGTATTCAGTGCACAAGAAGTGCATAACAAAACAGTTCACAAAGAAATAACATTATAAAAAACATAAAAATAGTAAAATTGTCTTTAAAACAGACAACATAAAATAAATGAAGATTAACTAATCTCAACTCTAGTTAAACACATACTGTACACAGTAGAACTAACTGCTTGATAAACAAAACTGTAATAAATTTTCTTAAAAACAGACAACATGAAAAAATAAAGATGAAATAACCTCAATTCCAGTCATAACAATAAATAAAAACTAAAGTAAATCAAAACACCCTATTCTGTTCTTCCGCTCAGCTTCATCGTGAGCGGAGTGAGCTCTGATTGGTTCAAATCTTTCTCCCGCTCAGCTTAGCTGTAATTGCCCGGTGTGCTGCGTCAGCTCTGATTGGTTATCATTTTAAATAATGCGCACAAGAACGTGAGCAAAAATCAAAATAAATTAATAGATCAAATTGCAGCCTTACACGATTTAGAAATTGCATGTGCTTTATGTGCAATTTTTTTGCGATTGCGATTAATTGCACAGTCCTACTTAAAACCATTAAGTGTACAAGTCTTGAGTGGAATAGTTGCAGTGAACTTTGAGCAAAAAAAACGAATTCAAACAAAACATGGAAACCCACCTCATGCCAGGAGTTTCCCAGGTAGTTTCCATCAGTGTGGGCAACCATGATAAGAGTCTTTATGGTGTCAATGTTCTTCTGCTTCATCTCTGTGATACTTGAGCTGGCAGTGAGCAGTGTAAACCGGGCCAAGGCCTGGATATAAGCATCTCTTTCCAACTGAAAACAGAAAAAAACAACAAATAAATAAGACCAGGAGGAACTCACCCAAAACGAGATAACAATTGACAAACACCAACCTGCATATTAAAGATGCAGGCGATCCTGATAGCACAGCGAATCCCCTCCAGGCACAGAGACGCCACATCCTGATCATCACAATCCTGAAGGCCGACGCTGAACGCAGCCAACAGGGGAGTCCAGGCCAGCTGTTTTACATAGATCAAGAAATGAACCCACGCAAAACACTTTCACTTCAACTTCCTTTCGACCTTTCTAGACTGATCTGTGAAACCACTTCCTGGAGCAGTACCAGATTATGTCTCTTCAATGACCTGCTTGTTATCCTTTTGGCCTGACAATGACCTTAGTGAGACTGGACGTGCTGTACTAAAATGAAAAACTGCTGAAAAGTGTAGGGGAAAGCGGTTACCTTGAACATGGGCCGGACATGCTCTAGGTGAGTGGCGCTGAAGAAGGGGGCCTGAGCGTGACTGACTGCCTCCATCAGAGCTTTAGCTGTTTTAGCCATCTGCTCCATCTCCATGTTATACAGCAGCCTTCTCTGCTTCTCATTGGCTACATCTAACAGGAAGACAAACAGCTTGCATCAGCATTTTACAAAGTTTTATTCAGTCTCAACAAAAGACGTAAGGGGTTTTAAATCAATAGGGCCACATCTCCACAACGTATGACAGAATTGGGGAATCCAAGAATATACCTAATTTACTCTGAATTGGTTAGGAATATGGCAAATTTTGGGTGATTTAATCCAATGTAGCGCAGCATATATTTAATGAGAATATGAACTATTAACTGTGCTTCTCAAGGTATAAAAGAAAAATAAATTAAATATACACTATGAGTCAAAAGTTTGGGGTCAGTAGGATTTTTAAATGTTTTAAATTAACTTCTTCTGCTCACCAAGGTTGCATTTATTTCATCAGAAATACAGTACAAATTGTAAAATTGTGAAATGCTATTGAACTATAAAATAACTGTTCACAAGTAGTTTATAATTTAATTTAATAATTTATTCCAGTGATTTTAAAGATGACTTTTTAGCTTCATTACTCTAGTCACATGATCCTTAAAAAAAGAAATCACTCTAATATTGATTGTTATTAATATTATTAATAATAGTAATAAAAGCAATAATGACTGTAGTAATAATTTAATTTGAAACTACATACAATAAGAAAGCTGTTATTTAAAGTTTTAATAAATATTTAACAATTAAAAAAAAATCATTTATTAAATGCAGCCTTGATGACCAGAATATTTTCTCAAAAAAAAAAAAAAAAACAGCCCAATCTTTTAAATAGAAATAAAATAAATAAATCAAACAATGTTCCTAAAAACGCAAGAAATATTTAAAATAATATTTATACACACTGTATTTTGTTTACAAAGATTTGCAACATCTTATAACATTTAAAACAGAACACAAAAATAAAAACGCCCACAAAATCTAAATATAAATAAATCAGTGCGGGACAAAAATCAATCGAGAGTAATCACATCCAAAAAAAAGGTGGTGTTGATATAATATATGCGTGTGTGTGCAATGTGTATATTTATTATATATAAATATTTAAAAATAAATGCACACATGCATGCATATACTTGAGAAAATGTGGTTAATCTTTGTCCAGCACTAAAATACATAGATAACACAAACAACTTGCTTAAATGTTTTTTTTTTTTAAATCACCGGACAACCTAGGGCCATAAATATGAGCAGACTACAGAGAAACCAAACGGTAAACGTTATTAAAGATTTATCAAAGCTACGCTTCACTACAGGCTCTTACTCTGCTTGCTGGATTTGGGAGTAATGGAGTACTCCTTGCTCTCCTTCATGGCGATCTTCTTGCCTGCTATTTCATCGTATATGGAGGACAGATACTCCTCAGGCAGGTCTTTACTGTCATTAATGCCGCGGTTCATTTTTATGTACTGCTCCTTCGTCATCTTGTTCTTCACCTGACAAGGGAAAACAAAAATGTCAATATTTCTGCAAATAAAAACAAGCATGCATTTTAGCACATTGTTGCTAGGGCATTGAAATGCAGGCATTCTGGATACCTGCCAGGGCACTACTAGCATGCTAGCAGGTTGTTGAGCATTGCTAAACATCTGCATGGGAGTACTGGCTATTCCTTAGCTGTTAATTGCTAAGTTGTCAGGAAACGGAGTAAAACAATAATCATCTTACCTGAGGACTGTGCAGGTCGGTGGTTAACATGATGATGGAGTAGGCCAGAACGTAAGCAGTGTCGGCGCTGGCAAACAGAGTCTGCCTACAGAGCAACAGACAGGTCAGTATACACACTCAAAGCCCACTGAGCTTCAGAAATAATCAACTCTTGCTCAGACAACAGAACTCACCCCTGATTGCACTCCAGGTAGCGGGCGGCAAACTTCTCCATCAGCCGATCGATTTTCTGGGCTTCACCTGGAAGCCTGAAGCCCTCCAGGAAGGCACGAAGCGCAGACACAAAGTCTTTGCCACAAAAGTCCAGTCGGTCCACGTAGCAGTACATCACCTCCTTATTGAACTTCACATTCTCACCCAGGAACTCGCCAACCTGAGTCTGATCACATGACACAGCAGAGCATAAGTAACTGGGACTCCAAACGCTGCAATTGATAGATGTAATGCAATCATTTTTGCACTGTTTTCTGACGTAACGTTAGCACAATTTTACATAAATGTCACAATGTAGAAATAATAGGCTGTAGTAATAGAAGATTCTCATTAGTACACACCATTAGAATTTAGTTTTGTGTATTTAAACATATTCAACGGTCCCAAATTTTAAGGGAACAGCTTGTGAATGTGACGTTTTGACAGAATGGCTTCAACTTAACCTGTTATAGACTAACAAGTAGGTTTTGAGATCTGAAACTTATAGGATGTTATTTTAGTACAAGCCTCTCTTACATGTCAAAGATCAAAGGAATGTAGATTTCTCAGTTAATGACCCCTTTAAGCAAATTTCTGTTTTGTTCTTTACTTTGAGTTCGAAACCCAAGCAGCTATAAAATGTTAGCAAACATCCAGGTGTTGCTGAGAGAAGCATTTAACCCTTTAACATTACTGTAAGCACTGAAGCTACATTCAGAGGGCAACGATTGTTTTTATTCTGTTGTGGATTCTGAAAGTTTTGCATCCATGTCATTTCAAGAAATGTCTGTGTCCTGAAGTAAAAGGCAAAACTGGGTTAAAATGGTGTAATATGTATCCCACACCTATAAGGGGCGCGCTGTAAACAAAGACAGAAGCGGCAGAATACTCTGAAATCACAGAAGACAATGGATGGATTCCATTCCGAAGGGCTCATTCCTATGCCCTAATGCCTTCAGTGCCTGTGAAGGGATTAGAGCAGGGGTAGGAAACCTATGGCTCGGGAGCCTCATGTGGCTCTTTGACCAAAATATGTGGCTCTCCAACTGTGTCTCTTCAATAATATTTTAAAGTTAAAAAAATCATAACTGTTACTAGAAATCAGTTTCCTATTGAAAATACAATTATAATTCCCTTTATATTGTAATTACAACAGCAAACAAATAAGAGCACAGTTTACACTAAAAGGAAGTTTCAACCAATGCGCATTTGTGGCGATGTGGTTTAAATGTGTGATTCGCGACAGAAATAAAGGGCAAGTTACATTTCTATGGTAACTTACATGTCTATGGTAACCTCACGCACATAAATTCAAACAACACTCAAGAGTGGTGATGGCAAAAAAGAAAACAAAATCTGTAAATTGTCCTATCTTCATGCATTGTGATGCATCATATTCGTTTATTTTTGAGTTGTGCAAGGATATAAAGGTTTTGTTTATAAATAAATACAAGTTTTGTTATATACACACACTTTTAATGGCTCTTTAAAAAATGCATTTGATAAAAAAAAAAAAAATCAGAAATGGCTCTTTGCTGAAAAAAAGGTTCCCGACCTCTGGATTAGAGCATAGGGATGGGCCCTTGCGAATTGAGTGCAGTGTGTGACACCAAACAGCTCCTCTGCTCAAAGGACAATTTCCAAAAGTGTCCAACATTTCAAAATCCTTCATTCCAAAGGGGCCTTCGAAGTGGCCAGTTTCGATCACTTTGGTTTGGAATGATACTTCTATATGGCAATTGACAATTGATATTGTCCAGTCAATATGACATTTTTACTCCAAAGTGCCCTTTGGAGGGAAATATATCCCATTTGGAGCACACTGCAAGAAAGACACCGTGGAGGATTTTAAAATATCTGATGTGTGTAATGGATTGTTTTTTTAATTGATACTGCATGACCAGCTTTGGTTGCAATAGTGCTAATAAACAGGTGCCGTTTTGAGATTTTTACACAAAAAAAAGTGTTTCACAGCACTGACAAGGGCAGTTTTGTGTGGACGAAAGGCAGAAACTATATTAAAAAGGCTGTAATGCTGCACTTATTATGAACATTGCAGTATTATAACAAATGCAGTATTATTAAAAGTGTCAGCTTCCTGTTTTCACTTGTGAATGCCTGACCTCGATAGACTGAATTGTAGAAATTATTTAGAAGGTCAGAGAAGGTGGAGCTTTAGCACCACATCTACAATACCTATTAATGATAGCCTGAAGGGGTTTACACGTCAAAGCTTTTTCCTGAACAAAAAAACTTTGTTCTTCAATTTCGCATTAAGTATTTCAGTTCATATACCGTGTCTAATCGCTCCTCCTGTTGCAGGAACTGTGCAATGTCCTCTGGTGAAGTTCCCAGCATGCCTTGCTCCTGCAGGTATTGCAATCCCCTTTTTGGTTTCTTGTTAAACCTTAAAACACAGAAAAGGTTCAGGAAAAAGGAAAACACATGAAACAAAACAAAAAACAAAAGAGAAAGCCAGCCCACAGCTCAATGCCATGCTCGATGATCTCCTTCTGCTGCTTGATGACCTCATACTGCTCGGGGTGATCAGGCTGAGATTGCTGAACTCCAGACGACACGGTGGAGTCCAGAGAGCTCACGCTATCTCTGCGAGAGGAGAGATGCTCAGGCAGCTTCACGTCAGCACTGTCGCCCTCTGCTGGACGTTCCTGACCTACACCATGACAGAAGTCCGTTACACCTGTGCAGTTCTGATGATATGGGAGATTAGGATAGATCCCAGTGTTGTCTTACCAAGGTTAGCCTGCAGGTTGGGGTTGACGTACATGTCTCTGCTCCATTCCACCATGCACTTCAAAATAGACACCAGACACTCCAGGCCTTTCTTTCTCAAACTCAGCTCCTGCGATTGAAATCATTAACTGATCAGCTCTGAATTAATTAAACAACAACAGTGTGGTTAGGGAATTCTCTTTGAATCATGCACATTGCACATGTTTTTACTAAACTACATTTGATAGAATTATATTTAAAATGTAGTTTTTTTTTAGCACTGGACTAAACACATTTAGTTTTAACTTTTAATTATTCAAGTAAAGCACTTTTTTCACATTTTTACTTAACGTAACATGTATACTTTAACTCATATAATGCTTGTTGTTGTTTTCTAAGATTAACCACTTGACATTTTCCTATTAGCACCATATTTTAAGGTATTTAGTAATAAAGTTCTCCTAAATGAAATATAAACTGAATAAAATACTGTAATTTTAGCTCTTTTAGAAAAAGACACTTGTGTTATTTTGGTATTTTTTTGTTTACAGCCATTGCTAACACCGTTTGTCCCTAATGACCAGTGATTTAATATTTTTGGTTTGTTTGAAAAAGCACTTTTTCTATTATTTTACAACATTTGAACAATTTATATTTAAGGTTCTTTCATAAAAACATTCATTCATTCATTTTCTTTTCGGCTTAGTCCCTTTATTAACCTGGGGTCGCCACAGCGGAATGAACCGCCAACTTATCCAGCATTTGTTTTACACAGCGGATGCCCTTCCAGCTGCAACCCATCTCTGGGAAACATCCATACACACTCATTCACTACGAACAATTTTGCCTACCCAATTCACCTATACCACGTCTTTACACCCATGCAACCATGGGGAGAACATGCAAACTCCACACAGAAATGCCAACTGACCCAGCCGAGGCTTGAACCAGCGACCTTCTTGCTGTGAGGCGAACATGCTGCTCACTGCGCCACCGTGGCGCCCCATAAAAACATCTAAAAAATAAAAATCTAAATATAATGACATTATGTGTAATACAAAAATATAATTCCACCCGTTTTAAACAGAGATGTTTGTACCATTTAGGTTTACTTTTAAAATGTAGCTTTCTGGCACTGCTGATACTCGTGACTCCTATAGATTTCAAAATGCTGTATTGCTAAATAAAATGGGTATGTGATGAAATATACTGTACTATCTAAATTCAAAAAGAATACCCGTTTACATAAAGTACACTATTGTTGTAGCTTAAACATGATGATAGTCACCTGTAATGGAGTCATGCCGAGCTCCTGTCCACTTCTCCCCTGGGCGATTTTAGACAGGTCATTTACCAGCCGCTCAAAAATGTTTGCAGCGTTGAGATCACAGTCATAGTTAACATAAATATCCACAACACATTGTGCATCTGTGAGAAAAACAGCAGAGTGATTCAGCATCGGGACTGACAAACAAGCCATAATCTGTGACATGTCTCTGTGGCCGTGTTTACTTTTCACTTTTTGTATTTAAAACATCCCTGGTGTCCACACTACTTCTTGAGTTTCAGTGTAAACAGACCTCAATGAAGACTTGAAAATAGAGGTGCGACAATCCAAAACTTCTCCTGATTGGGTCTTCTGGACTATTGGTAATGTTCTCTGATTCATCTAGCATTCTCTTATGATCATTATGCTAGCAGAAAGTGTCAAGAATGAAAGACTACAACATATGCAGAGGCTCAATGTTTGCTCAATGGTCATGTAATGTGTTTTTGACTGTATAGTGCAGATGGAACTGTGAAAATTATTATTAAAAACAACCAAATCGTTTGTGTGTGTGTTTTATGTGCAAGGGTAACATGCCAACCTGCACATATTCGCGTTAGAGTCTGAATGACCATCCACTTGTGCTCAAAAGAGCTGGACGAGGTCTCCAGGATTGTCAGAAAGATCTCCCTGAAGAACACCTAAAGGAAAACAATCAATAAAAATTGACGTATTCATTCTTTCGTTCCCAAAAACAAACATCATACAGAATTGATTTGATATGATAACCTGAATAGAGTTTTTAGAAGTGTATCTAAACAGCCTGGCAGTATATCTGAACATCATACCTCGATCTGCATCTTAAGGTGCACTTTAAAATGGGAGAGAAGGGTGAGGAAGATGGCAAGAGACAGTTCGAATACTTCAGGCACAGAGGAGACCCCATTTTTAGAGAGTGCCACACACAGGTACTGTTTGATGGCGTTCACGAACATCTCATGGGTTCGAAACACAGGTCCAGCGCCCTGCAGCACCGACAGCAACAGCTGCAGAGAAACAACCTTAGAGCGCAACTCATGAGACCTGAAAGAACAGAACAACAACAAAAGGATCTTTTTGAAATGGCAACCGAATTCAAAATTATTCCACTAAAGCAACATTATTATGATCACACTTCTGTCACTATTTATCATTTACTGGACAGTTATTTTACAAAGTTTTTCCACATTAAAATGGTATATAAATGATCCTACTTTGGGTCTGGCGGACCATCAGCGAGAGGCTTCATGGAGAGCTTGCAGAGTGAGCGGAACACGAGGAAAGCATCTTTCTGGAGAATGTGGGAGAAGCGGGCAGCTGTTTGACTGCCATGAATGCTTTCTGCATCCTGCTCAGACAGGAAACAAAAGACCAGACTATAGTTAAACAGCCAGTTTAACATGCAATTATTAATAAAGTATCTATACATTTCCATTTTAAAACAATATGTAAATATACTGAATATCCCTTAAGAGCATCAAGGCAGTATTTATCAAGTCAAAAACACAGTAAAAAGCGATTGTGTAAAGCGCTTTGAGTGTCTAGAAAAGCGCTATATAAATGTAAGGAATTGTTATTATTATTATTATTAAAAGGTTTTAACGCATAACTCCAATATCCAATACCCAGTCTGCAATAATGATCCTTCAGAAATCCTTCTAATATGTTAAATTGCTTTAAGAAAAACTAGCTATTCTTAATAGCTATTATCATTTTCACTGTTGAAGAGTGTAGTTTTGATTTATATTTTTGTGCAAACGGTGATTCATTTCACTCTATAATCTTTGATGAATAGAAAATTGCATTTTAAAAATTATTCTTGTATTATTATAAATAATACGTACAAGTCTGATATTTTTGTGCAAACAGTGATACATTTAAATTAGTAATATTTGATGAATAGAAAATGAATGTACAACTTGTACTATTAAAAATAACAGTTAAAAGTATAAAAAGTCTAAAGTAGCAATATAAAACATATACTGTTCATATCGATGAATTTAAGTAGTTTTATTAAACAAAAGTATTGATATCAAATAAATCTACTTACTAACTTTACATAAATTAGTTAAAATGTATTTACTCGTCAAAAAACCCACCAGCATGTCTGTGGAGGACTCCAAGCCGCGGTCATCCACCATTCCATTCATCTGCTGTGTGTCGACTCGGACAACAGGGGGCAGCACTCTGGTTTCTGAGTCAGAATGTTGATCTAATCCTGTAGCAGAAACAGAAGAAGGTGTCAATAGGTACGTTTCCATACACCTATTTTTATTCGCATTTTGGATATGCGCATAAAAAAACAATTAATGGAAATAGCATGATGCGCATACATTTTGAAAAAGAGCATAAAAATGTATGCGCATAACTGAGTAGGATAAACGTTTTATTCGGTAAGAAAAGATGCGCATAAACTGCGATGGAAACACTTGTACCGCATAAATTCTAGTATACGCATTAAAAAAAGGATCATGCGATGATAAAAATGTGTGTAAATGGACAAACCAGTAGGCTGAACACATTGTCTGAAATGTTGTTTTGGTCATTCTAAAACGCCTTAACGTTGAAGTAGTTGTGTTATTATATTATCAATGACCTCCAGAATCAAGAGCGTCTGTGCTCCGCGTCTGACACCTTCAAACGCCACCATGTGTTTACTGCGTGTCAGGCTTGCCTTCTGAGGCACAAGTCATTTATTAAATGAAGAAAAGA
The DNA here is from genome assembly GCA_903798035.1 of Danio albolineatus. Lineage (NCBI taxonomy): Eukaryota > Metazoa > Chordata > Actinopteri > Cypriniformes > Danionidae > Danio > Danio albolineatus. The sequence continues at coordinate 1,103,606 of CAIGQQ010039592.1, read as the reverse complement.
TTGACACAGCTTCTTCTACTGCAGTAAATTACGTTTTTACTGTGGATATTTTGCGCCAGTTAATCAGGAAGAGACTATTTTGTCCGCTTTGACTTGTTGGATGGAATTGCTGCTTTATTCGCACGTCTTTTATGCGATAATCGAGTTTTGCGCGTTTTTTCATTTTTGGGATGGAAACATAGCTACTGACAACAATGTTATAGATCCTTATAAAAGCTACGATAGCCTATTTCCAGTATGACGCACCTCCTTCCACAGAGCTGTCTCCCAATCCACTGTCCGGCTCCGTCTCCTCCAGGACCTCAGAACCTGCTTCTGTCTCAGACTGTGGATGGGTCTCCTCTCCCTCAACACATACTGTCACAGAAGCATCGACAGTCGTATGGTCCGACTTCTGAAGTTCCTCATCTTCAAAAACAGTCAAATCAAACTCATTTTACTACCAGAATAACACAACATCATCCAATTTTGGAGTAAATCTCATAAACGCCACCTGTCCTCATACCTGGATGTGTAATATCCTTTGTGTTCTGTTTATCTGTGGCAAACTCCTCCTCTGATTTGAACTCCTCTGGCTGGCCGTTGATAGAGGAGGAGTCTTGAGGGGTGGAGGGAGTAGAAGGGACCCCAGGAGGGCTGAGAGAAGGCGACCCGTTCTGTTCAGAGCGGCCCATCCATGGTGATCCCGATCCCCGACCAGGAGTTGGAGAAGGGTTTTGGTTGACAGGTGAAGGGTTACTAGACACTGGGGAAGGATTGCGCAGATGTAGACGCTGCCGCTCCTTCTCTGCTTCCTGAGCTTCTAAAGCCTTAAAAAAAATCATCAGAAAGTCAAATCAACTGAATTTCATTGAGAAAAAAAAAGTTGTACTTAACTATTCACATTGTACTTGTTCACATTGGCAAATCTGGTTTGGTTAAAGGGCACCTTTCATGCAAAATCAACTTTTGGAAGCTGTTTGGACAGAAGTGTTTGTAGGAATAGTGTGTACACACAGCCATATTACAGAAAACAGTCTATTACAGTCAAGTCCTTTTTGTCCATTCATTCATTTTCTTGTCATCTCAGTCCCTTTATTAATCTGGGGTCGCCACAGCGGAATGAACCGCCAACTTATCCAGCTGCAACTCACCACTGGGAAACTATACACACCTATTCATACACTACAGACAATTTAGCTTATCCAAATTCACCTATAGCGCATGCCTTTGGACTTGTGGGGGAAACCGGAGCACCCAGTGGAAACCCACGCCAACACGGGGAGAACATGCAAACTCCACACAGAAATGCCAACTGACCCAGCTGGGAAAGTCCTTTTTGTTTATTTACGAATGTATCCCTGCCCACCGATATTGTTTGACAGGAGTGTATCATTATGTCTTCAGTCAAAAAATAAGAGGCAGAAAGGTAGGATTTGCCAAAAACAAATCTGATTAAAGGATAAATCTTATCCAAGTATCTGTGATAAAGCATCACCTCATGGTAATGTTTTTAATAGGATTTTAAACGAATCATCATGTAAATCAATATGCCAGTTCCACTGCAAAGGTGACTGAAGCCAGCATTGTCTTACAGATCAGAATTTTGCCATCATGTGTTTACTGTAATTGCATTTAGCCAGAAATAACAGAAACTAAGCTTTACACCTTCTTTCAGCAGATTTTCATTTCTATGTACAACAGAGGAAATCCTGGCACACTTTTGACCTTTTTAGACATTTTATGAGTCATTCACGATTTAGGAGCTAATGAAAATAAAATGTACACACACAAAATGATTGAATGAGTTTTGTCCAGCACACAAATTGGTTATGACGTCCTGCATTGTTTTGGATGTTCAGCAAGTGAAAAAAAATAAAACATACATCATAAAAGCTAATTTACAAGATTGGGAACTTCTATATCGTTAGGTTCAGTGTTTAAAAACGGCAACGTGAATGCTCAGTGAACCAGGACTAAATGTGTCATCGTCTTTTATGTTTTGGGCCAAACAAAAGTTGTGATGTGTCAAAATTGCTTTACATGTCTCTCATATGCAGCGGTGTAAAGAAACAAATTGCAAATACTCAAGTTACTTTAATTGAGCAGTTTTTCTCAGGAATTGTAATTTGCTAAGTAGTTTTAAAATGTGCACTTTTACATTTCCTTGAGTCCATTTTTAGTGCAGTATCTGTACTTTTACTGCACTACTTTGCTTCAGCCTGCAGTCACTACTTTAATTCTTACTTGTCTATGGTGATTGGCTAAAAAAAATTCAGTCCTGTAATTCCTGTCCAATCAAATCGAACATAGAAAGTAAATCGCATCATATTGAACTAGCTCAAGACATGCGTGCCTTATAAATGCTGCAAACCTTTCGGAAGCATTAAAAATGTCCAAGAAGATGTCCAAAGCTCTTTATATGGCCCAGAGACTTTTTATAGACTGCACATGACTGATGAGAAATTAAGGATGTTGACTGCATGATGACTGAAATTACCAAACAGCCTAAAGCAATCACTAATTGGAACTAATGAAGAATGGAAAGAAGGGCCGAACAAGAAATGGAAGGGAGGACCGAAATAATGAAAAAAGGAAGGAACAAATGAATGAAGGAAGGATTCAAGGAAGGACTGAACAAACTAAGGAAGAAAGGAAAGAAGGATTGAACAAATGAATGAGTGAACAAAGGACATAATGAAGGAACAAAAATATGAATAAACGAATGAATGAAGGGAGGAACAAAGGAAGAAACAAATAAACAAAGGAAACAAACAATAAAAGGAAGGTTGTAAGGAAAGAACAAATATAGGAAGATCACTAAATGCACTACAGAATGTTACATTTACACATCCCTGCACAAACTTCATGTAAACGCATCAACTTTTTACAGTGTAATACTGACTACTCTTGAGTACTTTTAAAAGGGCTACTTTTAACTCATATTTTGAGTAGTACAGTATTTACAACAGATACTTTTACCCTACTAGCACTACATTTTTGGGCAAGTAATGGTAATGGAGTATGATTTTTCAGTACTATTTCTACTACTGCTCATATGGTACCAATCCAAATGTGTGCATTCTTGCTCACCAAATTAAGTGGCTTTGAAATATAATTATCAGCATGATGCAGATTAAAACCAAAGTTATGTTCCATAAAAATACAGTAGTTCTGTAGTTTCAGTCTAATTTTTCCAACCCATAAATTGCAGCTATAGTTTCACTCAGTTGTGACACCTCACAGCAAAATAGATGCATTTTAATCTGTAAAGTGCAGCAGCTGGAGAAGCTTTATACTCACCGCCTGGTTCTCCATGCGTGTGAAGATGACATTGAGCATCTGTGTGAGAGTGGCCTTTGCCGTGGTCTGGTTGATCAGGTTACGGCTGGCCAGGTAGATATTGTAGCAAGTGCGCACAGTTAGCAGAATCGTCCCCTCATGGATCTCTATGTGTGGTGAGGTCACAGCAGTCAGCAGAGCCTGTGGAAAAACACAACGATCTCTAGTGTTAAATCAAACATCTCAAATCATGCAAAAAAAAAAAAAAAAAAAAAAATCAACACTGAAAACTAAACTAAACATTTTAGGAATTTGCTATTTATAGGTCACTAAGCAAATAAGCACATCTGGGACATTTATAACGAGTGTTCCTTCTACTAATGGTCAGATGCTGAACTTCCAATGAAGCTCAAGATAATGTTTGAATCGCTAGTTGGATCATAAAAAGAGATCATGCAGCACAAACAAAATAATAAGACACTGAAATATATGTTAAAGTTTCTCACTCGATTTAAGTTCAAACAGATACTTTGGTAAATAATACTTTGTTTATTGCTTAAAGGATTACTGGGGTAATTAATGACTGAACATGAGGTCTTTAAAAAACGAGGCCTTCTCAAATAGTTTCGTGATCTTGTGTACACATCTCAGTGGTAAAAACTAAATCTTATTGCAAGCTAATGTTGTTGAATGACCCAGGTGAAATTTTACTTAAATTGCTGTCCAACCCCTTTGTGCAAACTAAAACTCTCCAAGCACTGTACGCTGCATTTCATCTCCATTTATAGAGAACTGAACTAGTAGATCTTTCACAGAGCATGTTAATCTATCAATGATAAGAGTTGAGCCTGGATCAAAGAAAACTTTGTACTTGTGCTCCACTGTGGAGACCAGGTGAACTTACTGCAAGGTCCAACAGATATATTATTAACACTATTATTAGTACTCTAAACTAATTTAATATTTCTTTACTTTTTAGTCAAAATAAATTAGATTTTAAAAAATAATTTGATTTTACTTTGAAGAAATTTCTTAAGTTAAATATTTACTCCCAATTTTCATGTGATATATAATATATTGGAATAAACATGTAAACAGGTTTTTCCAAGAATTGAAATAAGTGTAATACAGTTTCATACAGTATATAATGTTTATATATTTAAGTGTCGTCATATAGCAAATATTTCTAAACAAAAAAAAGTTCTGTCATATTTAGAACAAGTATCTTTGGAAGACATATTAAAAGCTCAACAATTGTCCATCAGACGTCACCAGTTTCTGTTAAACCACTAGGTTTTATACATTTGTCACCAACATGTTTATAACACTTTAATATATAATATTTATTATGATAACTTATGCTTTTCTATATGTTCACAAATACTGGACTCAATAAGCTGATATTGAATGACAAATATTTAAACAAATCATTCTAAAAAGCGGACCTTCTGCTCATGAAAACATTATTATAGTAATCACTAGTGTGTTACTTCTTAATTCTGTGTAAGTCACGAATTTAAAAAAAAACTATATTAAAAAAATTTACTGATCTGAACCTCTGAATGGTAGTACATAGTAGGGCTGCTCGATATTGGAAAAAAACTGACATTGCTATATTAAATTTTTCTGCAATGCATATTAAGATATTAAGTATCATTTTAACAGATGAATGAATGGCTCCATTTGGAAAGAATTAATAATTATAGAATAATTTTGGATGAAAACAGGATGATTTTGTAGTTGAGCACATCTGCATAAATGTAATGATAAATACAGCAAAGTAAAGTTACAAATAAAATAAATACATGTTTTACGTTTTCTGAGAGTCTAGCAGTATTCAGGTAGACAAATAGAATAATTCAATGTAAAATAAATAACACTGTATAATCTTCATTTCATAAATACTGTTTTAATCTTTCTTGAAGTTACTAAAACTGTAATTTCTTGTGCCTGAATGTTTCAAACTGGCTTGAAATGAGTATACAGTCAAATGCCTTAAAACACATGCAACTTATACCTTTTTTTTGTGGTGGTGGGGGGGGAATTTATGGGTAAACTTTGCAATTACTGGCCAATCATGTGCGTGTGTTTTAACTCAACTATAATCCTGATTCTATGTGCACATTGCGATATCGCTGCTGAAACAATATATTGTGCAGCCCTAGTATACAGATATACCATATCATATCATTTTACTTAATGCCATGTCAGCAACAATTAACAAAACAATTAATTAAAAACAATAACAATAATACAAAAAAAAACAATAATAACCACAAATACATAGATTAGATACGACTTTTGTAGTGTTACGCATACATGTAGCATATTGTAAAAAGATATTATATGTGCCATCAAATATGGATTTTAATATCAAGGTAAAACATTTTGGTTTGATGGATCAGATGGATAGCTGTTTCACCTTAATGATCTGAAGCTGTACGCCCTCATCAGTCTGGGGCCCCTGAAAGCAGTTACAGATGGTCTCCACTAGACGGTCAATCAGACGCTTTCCTGGAGCTGCGCTGTCAGGGGCGTTTCCTGTGATGTGCCCATACGCAATGAGTTTCTGTGATCAATAACAGAAAGGTGAGGAGAACCCTTGTGAAACATCAGGGAACTACAAAAGTAAATTCCAGAATCGGTATGATTAAAAGTGGAATCACATGGTTAGAAGGTGCAGTCAGGGTCTAATTTATCCACACTGTTTGTAGAAATATTGATGTGAAGTTTGCAGAAGATGCCATTCTATACCAACTGAGTGCATAAGCAATAGATGTGTTACTGCATTATACAAATTCATTTATGGTTGAAGCATCTTATTTGTTCATTCATTAAATGCACAATTATCAGGTCTGTATGACTTGGGGCATTTCAGATTTTTAAATATATTTTATCTTTGAACAAACAGATCGTTTGAATCATTTGAACTGAATCGTTTAACTGTATTAAAGTGAGACACTGAAAACACTTTATGTACCTGTGAATCTTTCAGATTTTTGGCTTTTCATTAAATGCACTTTTTCTATCTGAATGGAAAGAAAAGATCTAAAACTGGGTCTGTAGAATTCCAATACAATACTTATACTACACTATCTTTTCAAAAGTTGTTTTCACAAAATGTGTTGAGTTAGAAACGTCCCCTTCAGCAGCACTTAACTGCACAGATTTATTCATACTACAAATATTTTCTATAGCAGTGGTTCTCAAAGTTTTTTCCAAGAACCACCTCAGAAAAAAATGCCTCTCCAAGTGCCACCATAATGACCAGTATTGAAATACAGTAGGCCTAATTAAACAGCTACAGCACTGCACAGTTAAAAAACGTGGCAGATTAATTCTTATTATTATGAATATTTAGTGTCAGCCACTTTAAATATTTTAAATAATTTGAACATTAACACTGTACTGTGCTTTCTAGGTACAAAAATAAATAAATAAAACGTTTAAATTAAAACATGCTTTTAAAGTTAATTAAAAATAGCACCGTTCTTAAAAACAAAAATAAAAAGTATTATCATAAAGTAGCCTATTCGTCAATTTCCTTTGACCTCATAAATATAGGCTATATGTCATCATATTTATATATAAAATCTTTTTTAACTATATGTTGCATGTATATGACTTATTTGTATGTCTTTAAAATCTAAACATTAACTTGTATTTTAAATATATGAATTGGATTTACATATTTAAATCATAAATTAGATCTGCGTACTGCGCGTTAAAGTAGGCTTTGTGTGTCAGAAAAGCAAGTGATTAAACTATACCTGTCAACATTGGAATATAAAAATGCGGGAAACACCCCCAACAACCGTTACAAATATGGGAAGGAAATTTGCTTCAAATGATAGAATACATAAACATTAGAAAACTGAAAATAAAATAAAAGGTTTAGCCTTTAAAATGTTTGCAGCATTTTTGTCAATTACGGAATGCTAAAAAAAGATTCTTAAAATCTTTTAATCTAATATGTCTATGAAAAAAATAAAAAATAAAAGAATTTTTGCACCTAACTTAAACTTAAACTTCACATTAAATCAAATTAATCCATATAATGATATCAATCTACTGCATATTAAACCAACTTTTAAAAACTTGTGATATAAATTAATGTTTGTGATTCCTAATGTGATCAATTTGCTAGTGAAGAATGATGATGATAACTATTAGCTACATATTTTTAACCCCGTTAACCTACATTGCCTTGGCTTAGGCTGAGTGATAAAGTGGATGGGAGATTCTGCATACCTGTAGGCAATCGAGAGATGTACTGACGATACGTGGAGACTTGGATTGACATGCCAGCTCAAAAGGCAGGACATATTTGTCAGCCTCAATGTAGTTGGCTCTGGGAGGAACAACAGTGCCGTCCCTAATACACACAAGATGCACAGAATAACAGAGAATGCACAGAATAAGCGTTCTCTTAACGTTACATCCATGTACATGACAGGACGCTGCTTAATGGATGCTGCATGTTGCTAAGTGAGATGTAAACTTACTTCTGCTTTTCCAGTTCATGCTTGATTTCATCTAAAACAAACAGACAAAAAAAAGACAAATAAACATCAATTTTGTGATTTATGCTTAAAGCAAACAAACTTTCAGAAGGAAAAATATTACAATATAGTCTTATTTATTTATTTAGTTACATGTTTGTGAGCTTAGAAACTATGGCTGCAGGACATTGAAAAAATAAGACATTGTGGTATTTTGTTTTTCTGTGATATACATAAACAATTTTACCAGATGACTTGAGAGCTGTTTGGAAAAGATTTATTGATTTGATTGATTGGGATGATTTTATATTGGTGTAAATAATGCATAAATTTAATGAACAAATTGCAAGCATAGATAATTACAACAGAGAAGAGAAAAAAGTGAAATAAACCACGCTTTATGGATTTCAGAGAGGTCAAATTGTATTGATGTACAGAAATTACAATTTTAACTTCATAGATTGCATAAAGAATTCAATAAAATTATTGTTTATTAAAGTTACAAATGGAAAACCTTCTTGTGCTTGAATGCTTTAAACCCCTTCAGGCCTTAAAACGCATGCAAATGATAAACCTTTTCACTCCATTATGGGTAAACTTTGTCCACAAATCTCGTGTTCTAAACTGCAGCTCCTGGTCCAATATTATCCCAATTCAACATCGTATGTCCTGTGATATGATTATTCCGGATGTGCATATTTATTTATTTAGGTTTTAATGCCATATCAGTAACATTGGCTATATTCATGACAAAACATATACTATATTTACAATATATAATCATGTCAGTTTCTTAACAAACATACATTGTAAAAAAGAAAGAAAAACAAAAACATTCACAACAAAAACATACAAATAGCAACAGTACTGAAAAGAGTCTGGATGTGCATATTGCAATATCGATACGGAAATGATATACTGTGCAGCCCTATACAAAGTCTTTTACATAATTGAGTTTTTGTGTTCAGTAAGATATCAAAATGAACAGGACAATGGGGTAGAAATAACATATACAGCTCAGCAGCAGGAATATGCAAACATACTCAAGCTATTCCTAATATAAAACACTGCATATTCAGCAGAAAACAGAAAGGTTCAAGGACAGTCTGGTGTTTAACTTCTATAATTCAGCATTTAAGGTAATAATGAAGACTAATTGTGAGTAAAGTAACCTTTTTATGAGTGGACGATAACAGGCCCATTTTTAGCTGAAGTGCTAAAAAACTTAATTTAAACCAGTAATTCAGCTACAACTCTCCATTCTGTTGTAACATACTCAGCCTCATGCAGTCTAAACCTGTGTGATCTTTTGGGGAAAAAAAATATTCCAGTCACAATGAATGTGAGTTTACAAGTTTTAAATACAAACGTAAGATGAATCTAAAAGTATTACATCTATCTGACTTCCATGGCATTTAAGTTACATGAGAAATTGTGTATCTGTGCCTTTTTGTGAAAGCATCAAAGATTATATTTCTGCATTCTGACACCCGGGACTCCAGAAAAATAGATTAATCTCTGCAGTCTGCATGACACATCCCAAACAAACACACCTGTAGATTGTGAATAACAACAGAATCATCACGTCATCTGCTCACAGCAGGCAAGTTGAGAGTTTACTGAATTTGTAGCGGCTGTAGTGACAATGTTTAAAGGGATAACCTGAAAAAGCCCTATATGTGAAGATCTTTCTAAATCCACCACCAGCAAAAACAAATAAATAAGTAAAAAAAATAACTCTTACATGTCAATAACCAGCTAGTTGGTTGTTAAATGGCTAGTCAACTATCTCAGCCCACCCTTTAGGTATAATTTTGGAATAAATTGTCCTATTGTACTGTCTTTTGAAGAAGTCTGTGGATCTGGTTCACAAGACAGGTCTGAATGATTCATTCACAAATGAGACAGATCTAGATCTCGCGTTTAGCTCAATGATCCAGTCATCGAGCTTAACCGCTCACTGGAGGGGAAAATTATCAGTGAATAATAGCTTAAATCTCTCACACAAGCTAGTTTATCACAGGAAACCACAACAAGTTTTGTTCTTCTTATTTAGAGCTGTTCTTTCTTCCACAGCAGAGAATAAATGATTATTTAAATTTCTGGGAGAACTATTGGACCAAATTATCTCCAGTTTTAATCATTCAGGAAGGATGTTTGGAAATTGTGGATGGATGAAACAAATGTTGTGTTGTACGGCTAATTAAACTGATGTGAACACAAAAACTCAAGCATCTTTAAGACAACCTGTCAAAATAAAAGCAGAATGTAAAGTACACTGTAAAAATAGAATAGTTACTTTACAGAAAAAAAGTGAGTCAACCTGTTGTCATGCAGAACTGATCAGTTGGCTTAATATTTATATGCACATGGTTAAATTGCTTGATTTTAAGATAACAAGTTAACAATCTGATCACTTTTTAAAATATTCATTAGTCATTTTGTTCATAGTCATTTCAGTAGATTAACGGTTTCAAAATGCATTATGGGGTCTTGAACTCTACAATTCAACAAACTGACTATTAAACTTTTTACGTATCTAAACTAGGGCTGTGCGTTATGGATAAAATAAAACGTTTTCTAGAACACTACTGCCATTTTGATTTTAATCACGATTTCGACACACACAGACATTTTACAGTGTGAATCTGAAACACATTTCCATAGGAAAACAATTAGATCTTTATCAAAGACCTGTAACATGCTCTAAAACAGACATAAGGCAAAAAATAAAAATAAAAATAAAAATCAAGTAAAGCTGTAAGAAATTGTCTCTAGAACATAAGGCCAAACAAATACATAGGCTACTCTGTGTGTGTGTGTGTGTGTGTGTGTGTGTGTGTGTGTGTGTGTGTGT
>CAIGQQ010039592.1:1054261-1092976 GCA_903798035.1 Danio albolineatus | reverse complement strand
TGTGTGTGTGTGTGTGTGTGTGTGTGTGTGTGTGTGTGTGTGTGTGTCGTCAAACTCAAGTAAGGCTCCGATGTTCTGCTTGACCACATATCAGAAGTAGTTGGGTGTACTTATCTACATATCCACAGATTTTTGTTGCCATGTTTAGATCATAGACCTCTTTGTGACGCTAGGAAACACTGGTTCAAATACCATACTGGAGCACGCAAAAAAAAAAATATCATGCTGTAAGGCGATTTAGAAATCGTACATGTTGAAATTTTGATACGATTTCAATTAATCACACAGCCCTAATCTAAACAATATTTTATGTAAAAAAAATAGTACAGAAATGAATCTGTAAAAAGCACTGGCAGCTCTTTACCCACTATTATGTTCCTGACCATTGAAGACAACCTCTAACATCAAACTACTAAATAAGTAAAAATCAAAACCTTTCAGGATCAAAATTTGTCAAGCAGAGATCAAGATTCCATAATGCAATTTTTAAAAAGTATATAAATAGATAATCCCAGTGAATCACACAATAATTTCCAGATATTTTTCACACAGACCAATCTCTTCAAACTAAAAATTATGGTTTTGGCATTAGTAATGAATCTTTAGGCCTTTGACCGTCAGAATTAATCAACAAATGTATGGTTATTCATAATCAGACAGGCCACAGGCCATCTACCATCAACAGGAAACTGAACTTAAGCAATAACACATTTCATAACACGCATACAGTATTCTGTGAACAGCGTTTTAATGATAAACTGTAGTGGTGTCACATGTATCTACGACACGTAGCGCAACAAAAGCAAGTGAATAGTTAAACTCTAAGCAGTGAATCCGGGTGGCCGGTGGACTGTGTAAACAGGTCTGTATGGTAATCAGCCTCATTCGTACACATGACGGGCTAATGAGGGAGTGTCTGTTTGACTGAACTACATCTGAGAGCATTCAAACAAACCCACTATGAAGCAGAATTACTTCAACAGACAAATGCCTGAGCACTATACAACTCTTCAGGGTCAAAACTCAAATACACCAAACTACATTAAGTGTACAGTCAAGCACGATAAAGTCTTTTTGGTTTTGTTCAAATTAGTTTTAGATTGGCAATACAGAACAAAGGTTAGAGTTTGGAAAAGCTCACGACGAAACAGGATCCGCTTGTCTCGACATGAGCTCATTAACCTAGTAAATAAGTAATGCAGCACAGGCGGGACGAGTCAAATGAGTCTAACCTGCATTGCCAGCGTACTTATAAAAACAGGAAATTATTTTATGGAAATTATTTAACAACCAGGAATTCAAAGAGTTACGGATGTTGGGTATGAAATAATAAAAAAATAAGTAATATATATATATATTTGTTTTAATTTTTACCGAAAATTCACATCAGTGCAACTTAAAATAAGATATTGAGTCATGTGTTTGGTTTCCAACAACAATTAAAATATCTAAAAATATCTCATTAAAAAACAGGTTTGGATTCAGCACAGATGATTCAATTATGACACAATTGAAGATTTTGGATGAACAATCTTTTTAATAACAAGAATTAAAGCCTGCTAAATAGCAGGGAAAACCAGTTTCATTCACTTTGCATTGACAAAAGATCTTCTTTAACAATGAAAGCTTGATATGACAATATTCAATATTATATTATATCTTGATAATGATGAGCACGCCTGATTTTGTTATCATGGGCATGAAAAAGCAGTGAATACATATTTATTATTTATACTTTTAAAGTGCCCTTAAGCTTTATTCACATGTTGGATTCACAGTGGTGAGCAATTTCATGCTATCGTCAACCTTGCCATGAAAAAAATAAGTTTTCACCAAAATCGCAAAACCGTTTGTAGGTTTTTTGAGTTGGCTTGCATTTCACAGTACAGTAAAAATACTCAAAATTGTCTCTGTCAATGTTTCAAACTATTATATTTGATTTACCAAAGTCACATAAGTAGCAATTTCACATCTGTCACATACATAACGTAGAGGTGTCCGTGCATGAGGAAGCTTTTTCTTCATAAATACAAAAATGTCAAACAAAATAAAATCAATCATTTTTGTTCTATAGTGAGCCAAATAATATCCTTTTGATTAGCATTGTTTCTTATGGGTTGTGCAGTTTAATTCACAAAATTTCTACAAAGTATGTTGTAAACTCAGACTTATTATTATCCATAATGCATGTTTGTTTTCCTCATTTACAATAAAACAAATGTTCACAGGTTGATATTTTTCTGATCCCATAACTCTGTGGTTTGTTGTTTTGGAAAATATAAACAGATGTTTTAAGATAATGTTAACATAAACTTTATGTGTGAATTTATATTTTAAGTTTTTTCTGCAAATATCACACCCATAATGCTGGAATTGCTCTGGTGTTTATCACAGCACCAACTTCTAGAAAAATTCATTTAAATAATAAAACTGTCATGCATCAATATTTTTTTACATGTTAATTTGGTCTATGACATGACTGAGATATTAATTGTCTTTTTTTGGATTTTCTAAATTGAACTGATGCTGAAAATTACCTAGAAAATGTATTTATCTTAGGTCATATTAATTTATTGGTTTAGTATCTTACGGCCTAGTTTCACAAACAGGACTAGACCTTAGTTAAATTAGGCTAATTAAGCCACATTTATAAAAACGGCCTAAGAAAAATACATTACTAGTGTGCACCTGGAGAAAAAAAAAATTAGTCTGAAATATTTTAAGACATCTCACTGCAACTTATTTTCAGTTGAGACAGCTCAAACATTCAATTCAATCCATGACTAGCCTTGAACCTTGTTTGTGAAACTGGGGTTAAGTGTTTTAGTTAATGGAGCTAATAATTCATTCATTCATTCATTCATTTTCTTGTCGGCTTAGTCCCTTTATTAATCTGGGGTTGCCACAGCAGAATGAACTGCCAACTCACCCAGCATATGTTTTACGCAGCAGATGCGCTTCCAGATGCAACCCATCACTGGGAAACCTCCACGCACACACTACGGACAATTTAGCTTACCTAATTCACCTATACTGCTTGTCTTTGGACTTGTGGGGGAAACCGGAGCACCATGCAAAGTCCACACAGAAACTGACCCAGCAACCTTCTTGCTGTTAGGCGACAGGGCCACCATGTCGCCCACTAATAATTTATTAATAATTTAACTTCTATTTATTTTTTTACACTAACAATAAAATAATAACTTCAGTGACATTTTTTTTGGATGTTTCTCAGTTTTGATGTTAGTTAATAACACAACATTTTCTCTAATGAGACTTTTCTGTAGTACTTTATAAAGCACTTGCAAATTTAATGATCAGCATTTGAAACGTTTGTTTACTCCACACATTTATATACAATAAAGCAAAAGAGGAATATACAATTCTTTTGTAATTATAACAACTGTTAAAAGTAATCATTTTTGCAGCTGAACACAATCTCAAGATAACACATATACTGTGTTAAAAGCTTGAGGAATTATCTCAATTTTGACAAGAAATTTGACACTGTCATCATATGACCAATGAATGCTGACTGATGTAGTCAGTACTGAACATTGTGCATGGAAAAAGTCTGTCACACCTGCATAAAAATAACTCTAAGGAAGACACGATGCTAAATTTAGGACGAATTGATCCTTTAAAACGACAATCAAAATTCAGTGAGCGATCCCAAATCAGTAACTGAGCAGTAAATCGCCAACCTGTCAAGTCTTCACAACACATGATTAACAATACAGCAGCTGACTCCTGCTAACACAACATGCTAACAGCTCCGCATAACCAAAACAAAACCTAGACATGCCACTTTCTCTGTAGTCAACGTCTCATTCATCATAAATATAGCATCATACAGCCGATGTACAGCATGACAACGACAACCGAAGGCAAATTTACACACAGCAGATTCCTGGCAGTGACGTGTGCTTGGTGACGTTAGCTGGCTAACCCGACTTTACTGTTAATTTAGCATTTCATACAGCAGTTGAGCATCTCAAAGGTGTGTGTTTCGATGCCTGAGAGGAGACAAATGAAGAAAAGCTCACCCAGCGCCACTTGACAAGCCTTGCGCAGCTGGTTGTGCTGGCTCCGCTTCACCTCTTTATCCGCGAGGATTTTCTCCAGCGCCCGAGACAGAAACATGCTCTTGGTGCTCAGGCTTTCTGTCTGCGTATGCCGTCGATGTGTTGCCAGCGCTTCCTGTTCTTTCATCTCTCGCTCGACGTGTTTTTAGTGGTCCGTCAGGCCGTCATCCCTGGCCCGTTCCCTGCGGTTTGGCAGGGGCGTTAAGGTGCCAGGTGGGGCCCGATGTTGTCGCTGGTTCAGTCGGGGCCAGTTGGACGCTGCTCTCTCAGCACTGCGTCGCCATGTTGGCCGCACGTCACGTCACGTGATCAGCAGGCGCTTACACTGATGTGTACATCCAGAGCACGAGCACGATTTGCCGGAGGTGGAGATGAATGGAGGCTCTCAGTGTGTTTGGTAGTTTAGTCGTGCCCAGTTAGTGGGGGTCAGAAATATAAAACAAATATGAGTTTTGGACGTCAGTATATAATTTATCTGAATTCCCCTCTCTTAAATTCCAGTTGTAACTTTATTATATTTAAATATATTATAGTGTTATATTGTATTAAGCAATAACAAATTTAACAATCAATATTTATTCAACGTTTAAAAGATACGTGGCAAAATGTTATATATATATATAAAGCGTGTGTTTATATTATAAGTCAATAAATGTATAATAATTTAGTTTTTATTTTTTTCTAAATGGATACATTTCTTTTAGGCTAAAAATAAATAACACACTGCATAACTAATTAAAAAATTCTGTATATATTATAAATACTTATAGAATACATACAGGTATATTACATACAGCCGAGCCCCAAATTATTCATACCCCTGGGAACTAATATATAAATAAAAAAAATGTATAAACATATTATAAGACACATTGTAGAACAAATACATAGGCAAAGTCAAAATAACAAATGTTTTAGTTTGTTTGATTGGAGATCATGATTATTCCAGCTTTCTCTTAAGTAAAAAATAATAATAATAAAGAAACAAAATCTCTGAAACTACAACAAATTACAAACAATCCAAAAAGTTTACTTAAACATCTCGATTGTAAATCCACAAAAATGTCAACGTGGTCTCTTAGTTTATTATTTAACTATGATGACATTTATAAAAACAAACAGATAGCAATAACTAAACTAGTCTGGCATATGAACATATAATATGAACAGATAATTTATTGTCATTTAATGTATATTTTATAATTGAACAGTTTCATATTTTCAATGTTAGCGTACAAAACCACTTTGCTCGTCTTTAACCAACTCTAATATTTGACATTATCATGTTTGACAAATCTTAATAAATAAGATCCTCTAACTAACAGTGTATTGTAATTCAACAAAATATAGAAGTTAAGGCACCATCAGTTGGTAAAGAACTTGTTCTGGAGAAAAAAAACTGGCTTATGAGAAACAAAGTTACATTTATATAGGCTTGTTAAACAAATTCCTAATGAAAATGATTAAATTATATTAATAAACGCACTGTATTTTCTAGCAGATATTAAAACTCACGAAATGTATCTTCAAATAAAGTGGATTCCATTTAATGCATTCACCACAGGGTGGCCTCCTTGCACCACACTGTTAAATGCTGAGTTCCACTCAATACATTTGTGTTGGGAAGCAATAAAGTTAACTTCTAAGTTTTTACAAGTTTAAGTGGATTGAACATAAAACAATTAAGTTGTTCCACAGAAAAAAAAACTATTTAAGAATTGAGTTATTTCAACTCAATTTAAATAAGTAGTTTGAACAAGAAATATATATATATATTTTTTTAATGTAGAGCTTCAGGGCCATAGACTGTAAAAACACATTACAGGATGAAAACTTTAGTTAGAAAGTCGATGTTGCACAAGCTATTTAGTAAATAGTTTTTTTCTGTATTAGATTACAATGACAACAAAATAACCCCTATTCAGCCTTTGGCCTGTTAAATGTGCACACTTTGATTGTAATATTTTTAAGGGCACGTTCCTCCTCTCCTCCTCCAGCACCAAAATCATCAAAGAACACAACAACATCATCAGTTTTCTACATATTAGTTTATTTCATCCAAGATTTGACTATGATACATGTGCATCTATGCCTTAATATAGTATTTATCATTTTAAAAGTTTTATAATGTGAAACAAATTTACATCACATAGTACTAATAAGAAAATACTGTCAATTTCAGTACAAATCTATACCTTAGGATTTATCTGGCAAGCTTATTATCAAAATAGAGAAGTTGACACATGAATGATAATGCTTAAAAGCCCATTTCTACACTTTCAGAAATGCAGAGAATATTCACAGTTTGGAAAATAGCAAGTAATTCTTCGTCGTTTCTATTCCCCCCTAAAAGCTCTGAGCATTAAGTTCCACTGAAGATGCTAGTGGAAAGGAAATTTAAAACACCGTTTCGTAGAGATGATCTAAAACAATAATAATTATAATAATAAAAAAAAAACAACCTTGAGGTTTTTATGTCATCTAAAAACAAAAACGAGTAAAAATACACAAGTCTATCTTTAAAATAAATACAACTTCTGTGGTTACAATCCCAAATCGTATGTAGTGGTTAATATAAAAATAAATTAACACAGCTAAAGACTCCATTCAACATGTCGTTTGTACCGTAAGAATGAATGACGAAGCGTGTATGATCACAGCTACAGTGTGTGTGTGCTACTCCGAGCAGGTTTTGGTAAAGTAAGTGCCATGAAAAGCTCTGTGTGATGGGTAGACAACGTCTCTTCAGCATTCGTAAAGGGGAGACGATGAAAGGCTACTCCGGCTAAATCTCCGACAGAACTGTAAGAGCGTAGGCACGTCTGTCTCCTGTCCTTCTCGTCCAGTGCATCTGCTGACGCTGATCTTAAGAGTTCAGATTGAAGATTGTGACATCATGAATATCATTATGATATGTATGTACGTACACATGTACCTACGCTACGGTCATATGGAATGCTTTGAATGTTACATTTGTTCATCTTGTGCCTGGGCATTTTTAGAAATCACTCAAGTACGAAGGTCCCACAGAGAGTAAAAGGTATGGAAGGTAAATGACATTCACTTTTATCCCAGACTGAACAGAGGGTGTTGTCGCTGACATTTCAGCCAGATGAATTTGAAAATTACAACAAAAAAAAAAAAAGGAAAAGATGAAAGTGAAATCTACAAAGGCCAGATCATGCCTGTCTCCTAGTAATGCTGAAACGAACCCCACTGTTATATAACTTCTGAAGGGTTTGGCTGGTATGCTGCTGCTGATGTAAGAGGGAAAGATATTGAATACGTTGGCAGATATTCAATATTCATTGTGATTCAACGATTACTTTGAATCAAGCGTTGTTTCCTCCATGATTTGTTTGCAGTGCTTCTTGTTATAGAGGTAACGCTTTAAAATAAGGTTCAGTTTATTAATTTTCATTTATACCTTGCACATCAAGAATCATAAATGAACAGCTATATTTACAGTTGTCGTTTTTTAAATCGAGGTTAATGTTCATTTATAGATATATTATTGTGCGTAATATGGAACCTAATGTTAAGTTGAAATGTTTGTGTAGAAATTAGCTTAAAGATAAATATATCATTCAATTATTATTCTGGTTTGTTTATGATGGCTAATGAATTAAATGAACAGTTTGCCTAAAATATAGATTTCTTCTTGTTTTTAATGCTGTTGTTATCCTTATAAAAATAGAGTCATTTGTGTTTATCATTTATTATATTGGCTCTCAGTTTTCTGGATATCAAAAACTGGGTTATCATTAAGGCTGTGCAATAGCATGATGTATTCATATTATTCTCTATTGTTTCTTTTTTTGGTCACAAAACACATAGTTTATGGTAATACTTTTTGAGAAATTGTAAGCGCAATATTACACCCCATTACAGGGATGCAGAGAGAAAAATGTATAACAGCATCAGGAGAAAAGTGCAATCTTGAAAATACAATGTTTATTTTTTGCATTTTATATAGATTTTGTTATGTTGGGCCTGTAATCATATGTTTTTGAAGACTGTTTTATATTTTATGAATATTTATTTAATATTTCTACATTTGCCCTGAAGTTCTATATAAAGTGAGAAATATGATCACATATGAATGACAATTGTTTTTGAGTATATTCTTTAAAATATATTTTAAAAATAGTCCTTTACATGTGGTCATCATAGATAAACTACTGATTGAATGAATTTAGTATTATATCGTAATATATATTGTTATAAGGATATGAGATGACTTGTATCATGATATGGTATTAGCCAACAGCTTCATATTGGGAATTGTTCAGTCTACAGGCATGCGCAAGAACTAGAAAACCAATACAAAAATTGCAGACTACTGGACCACAGGAGTAGTTTTTCCGTTACAAAAAGACATCGCCACCAACTGGCCTGGCATGCATAAAGCAGCATATTTAGTTGCTTTCTCAAATCTACGTGAATATGAACTATTTTGACTGTTTTTTAGTACACAGTTACTGTGTACACATATCCTGGCTTTTAACAACATCATAATATTTCTGTTGCACAGAAGCAAGAAGGTCAAACAGGTTTGAAACAACGTGGTGGTAAGTAAATATTACCCAAAATTTCATTCTCGTCATTTCTTTAACTAACGTAAACAAACTGAACCTTACTAGAAAGTGTCATGACAGAGACACTCTTCATACATGAAACGGCCTAGCGTTCACTTCGGAGTGCTCTTCTCTGAAACATGATGATGTGTTCCCAAGCCCCAGACAGGGTTATCAAGTAGCGCTCAATCGGTAAAATAAACCAGTTAGCAGAGCAGGATGAGAGCCCTTGTCATTAAAAAAAAACATAATAACTCGTACAAATCAAACATATCAGTATGAAAAATATGACATTATTCATCTGTCTTTTTGGCTATGATTAAAAACTTGAAACAATAATAGACATCTTAACCGAGGCAGCAGTCTACTTCTGTACTGATCAAGCAAAAACATTGACGCCTCGAGCCTCACAATTGTTCACGATTCCCTTGACAACCTTGAAGAATCGGTAAGCTGAGAGTGTTAGTGTTGCGGACAGGAATGAATGAAGAGCGCTCTCTTCTGAAGCCCATTGTACTTTGTTCTCCATCATAACGGCAGAAGGGAGTGGTTGTGAATTAAAAAAAAGAAAAGATTGTCATGATTCAAATGCTGCCGAGTATCTGCATTGACTCAGGAAGTTCATCATTACTCAAGAAGCAGCTCTTTTTGGTGACTACCTGGTCCTGTGGTTATAGAGAAGTGCTGTAAGGTGCTGTGGTGACCGCTTTGGTCACCCAAAAATAAAGACATGCATTTTCAGTCCTATGGCACACAAGAGCGTGTATTGGCAAGTGTGAGCGGTTATTACAGTGTAATAACTGTGCCGTCCTCTTCTAGGTTACGCCTTTCGTGGGCATTCAGAGACCCCACGCTTGTGCTGGTCGCCATTGTACCATTTGAGGGCCGGAGGTCGAGGTGAGGCTCGTATCTGGGCAGAGCCGGCATGCTGGAGCTGGCGGTCGCTCGCACCTTTGCCGGCGGGATGAGTTTGGCCCCCCTGTCTGCCTCGATCACCAGATCCTCCTCGTCCTCGCTCTCTTCATCCGGCTCATAGTTTTGTATAATATGAGAAGGAGTCATGGACGTGGAGCCTGGCATGGAGTAACCATGGAAGCTGGTGCTGCTGTCTGAAGATCGTCCTGAGCTGCCGGACGTGGCTCCACCACCGCTGTTTCGTACTATGTTGTTGCGCTGATTGGCCGGTTTGACAGTGATAATGAGGTTATGGCTGTTAGCGATCATCATGTCCGTTACCTGGTCCAAAGACTTTCCGCTCACCTCGATGCCGTTTACTTCAAGCACCTCGTCATTGACAGCCAGGAGTCCTGTGCTCTCCGCCAGGCCTCCGGGGACCATGCGGGAGATGAAGATGCCTGGGACCTTCTCCAGGCCCTGGGGTGTAACGCGAACACTGGATCCGTCCCGGATGTAGAAGCCCAGAGGTTTCTCCTGGCCGTGCTTGTAGAGACGGACGCGGCGGTGAGTCTCTGGAAGGATGTCCACGTCGATGATGGAGGACACTGGGCGAAAATCTTTGGGCAGGCTGATGATGATCGGAGGCTTCTTCTTGTTGGTGTCCGGCCGAAGGAGGACTGCTGCGAGGGCCGCTGGGGTCTTCTTACGGGTCACAGTGTCTATGCCGAACGCCGAGTAATCGGCCTCCTCTGGAGAGAGAAAGAGAAAGGTTTAAAAAAAATCGTTTTATTTTAGGTATTATAATTTAAATGAATAATGTGGATTAAAAACAAATTGTGTTCTAAAAGCATCACCATTAACAGAAAAAGACATTTAAATGGATATAATTAAATGTACACTGAAAATAAAATATCACAATGTAAAATAACATGATTCATTAATTAAGTGCCTATAATGCTAAATATCAACAACCTTTAAATAATTTTTTTTTTTTTAGTTACATAATAAAATGGACCCTTTTCACAAGACACGCTTAACGGTCATCATAATGTTAATTCCTTGAAATTTTATAATTATTTAGATTTTTTTTAAAACGGATGAACATTTTGATGCATTTATGAATGTAGTATGTCATCTTTGTGTCGCATTACAAAAAACAAATTGTCGCTTATGTGAGGTGTTTGTAATGCAGCGTTTATGGGGCTGAGAGTAAATTTCACGTTATTCTGTCCTCTGGCTGCCGTCAACAGTCTCACACTATTTTTCCTGTTTTTCTGAAAGTCTTGAGAACACCATCGCTGTGTTTTTCTTTTATCATTCAGTAAATAGGATTGTAAAAAAAATATTTTGTTGAGTTCGGCTGCTGAGAATAAGTAATAAATATAAGTCATAACCAAATGTACATAAAATAATAAGAAATATGTAAAGGTTTAAAATAACTTTATTCAGTTAAAATAAATTAAAATAAAATAAATTAAATATAGCACAATGTTAACATGTCTGGGCATTTTTTATTTACATTTTATTATCATCATTTAAATATAATCATATAGGAGTGAATGTAAATATCCCTTTGGATCAACAGTGAGTTTGCTTGCTTGAGTTGTTTGTACTTTAATTAAACATGTAAACAAATGATTAATTAAGTAATTATTCATTCAAATAAAGAAAAGTGAAGCACAATGATGCAGAAATATACATGAAAAATATGATCTGTTGTTTATAATGATAGTATAATAAATATTTGAACATAATAGTCAGTGTCTGAACATTGACAAATTTTCAACAGCTCATTGAACACAGTCCAAAATCAGCACACGGTGCGAGTAAACTCACATGATCTGTGCACGGTTATTATTTTTAACAGGGTCAAATAATTGTGTGTGTGTGTGTGTGTGTGTGTGTGTGTGTGGTTTATTTCAGACTACTCTCACAGCTTTGTAAGGAGAGACCTACAGGGGATACCATGGTAGAGAATGCCTGCTTGTTAGTTTCCCTCCGCCCCTCAGCTAATGTGTAATCTACTGTAAACCCAAGCCTCCTTTCAACCTCGCTCTTTTTCTCCCTCTCTCAGCTGCCATTTATGAATTCCTCAGAGGCTTAATCACAGCCTGGACTTTCACCTGCAAGACATTCATACTCGACATCAAAAAGGAGAATAGACTAAGAAAGGAGAGCGGACACAAATGTGCATGTTCAAGAGGCTGGAAATGTCTGAGAAGGTTCAAAGCGGTACCATGTGTTTTTCTAAACTCCCATTAACCTGAATGAGCAATGGTTAACTTAAGAGATGTAATTATTAACAAAAAGCACCCTGTTATGTGATTGTTTTCAACATATCTGTTATGTTATTGATTGATCTTCTGCATTTAGGTCAGACGAAGTTTGTGGCAGGCTTGTTTATGCCATAAACTTGAATTATACCACTGCGATGGATAGTTCTTCATTCTTTGGGTTTAACCACTGTTAGCATGGATGAAACACTGTTGTAGCATCAACCCAAATATGGTCAAAACACGCTATCGCACAAAAGATTGATTGTTCTGTGAGAGCAAAGGTCCTATCTGCAGGTTCCCATCAGAAAACTACCTGAATTGTCCTTGTGGTTCATCTCAACATGATCATGCAGCCCTGTGATGAATCTTTAACAATCATTAGGCAACATGCCCTAGAGGGATAGTTCACCAAAAAAGGAACATCATTTACACACAGACAAGTGGTTCCAAACCTTTATGAGTTTGCTTTTTCTGCTGAACAATAAAAAAGATATTTTGAAGAATTTTCTGTGACATTGAAGAATGTTCCGATGACACTGTGACATGGTACTACTGAATTAAAGGTGGATCTATTATGCAAAAATCACTTTTATTAGGGGGTTTAAACAGTTGTGTGGCAACAGCCTGTGAATATAACCAGCTTCTAATGGTAAAAAGGTATTCATTTAATTAAAATTTTACAGAAATCACATTTCATAAAAAAAGTCTGCAAAAAGACTTCATTCATTAATTTTCTTTTCGGCTTAGTCCCTTTTATTAATCTGGGGTCACCACAGCAGAATGAACCGCCAACTAATCCAGCATATTTTTTTTATGCAGCGGATGCCCTTCCAGCCGCAACCCATCTCTTGGAAACATCCATACACACTCATTCACACTCATACACTATAGACAATTTAGCCTACCCAATTCACCTATAGCACATGTCTTTGGACCTGTGGGGGAAACCGGAGCATCCGGAGGAAACCCACGCAACCACGGGAAGAACATGCAAATTCCACACAGAAATGCCAACTGACCCAGCCGGGGCTCGAACCAGCGACCTTCTTGCAGTGAGGCGAACGTGCTGCTCACTACGCCACCGTGGCGCCATGCAAAAAGACTTTGTTCTTATAAATATTCTTGTAAAAAGGGACATAACAGGTCACCTTTAAAGAACCAAAAACTACAATGACCTCATAATTTACTTTTCTTTACACATATAGCATATGGACCCTCAAATCGTCCTTGGTATTTCAGTTATTTATGTTAGACGAACACAGTTGGAGTAGTTTTAAATTTTATCCTGGATCTTCCATACTGTATTATGGTATTTGATAATGGCTTAATTTGAAGGTTTCAAAACTGCTTAAATCCATCGTCAAAATAACCCAAACATCACCAGAGGGTTAATGCGTGTCTTTTATAGTGGGTCGATGTGTATTTGTAACAAGAATACTTGTCATTTTAAACTCTAATCACTGACTTGTAGCGACCAAATGGACGTTATGTACGACTGATTTATAGAATGATGCATGACGTAAGACGTTGACACATGTACATTGTACATACACTATTATTATTAATAGCATACTAATAAAAAAGTAATGACAAGCTAACTAGTTTTCTTGCTCATAATCATCTACTGTTGTAAACAATCAGTGTGGTAAGTGATTCCTTCGTCTATTCTCAGACGCATATTACTCTATTAATACATCTTACCTCATGCATTACACATCATATGCATCAGTCGCACATGACATGCATTGGACTGCCACCGGACATCAGTACTTTGAAAAACTGTAAATATTATATATCAGAAACACATAATTCTGCTTAATAAAAAATGCATTAACTCCTTGATGGCGCGTGGGTTAGTTTAATGATGGATTTATGTGATTTTTGAAGCCTCTGGAGGAAAAAAGAAAAAAAAAAATCCAACACCATTATACAGAATAAAAGACTGTGTTTGAAAAATTCATATTCACCAAGGATGGCTTAAGGGTGAGTAAATTATACGGTAATTATAATTTTTGGGTGAACTATTCCTTTAATGGCTATCAGCTTTAGCATTCTTCAAAATATCTTCATTTATGTTTAACCGAATGAAGGAAGAAATGAAATGAAGGAAAGAGTGAGTAAATGACTGAGTTTTCCTTTTTTAATAAACTATCGCCTCCAATACTTGTATATTTAAAAATGCATTTAAAACATGGAACACATCTGAGGTTTATTTGCAAATACGCAGCGTGCACACACAAGTGTAAACTATGCAGGTTTGGCTGGGTCAGTGGAGCATGTATGGTGGTCTCTTTTCATCCGCAGCGCTCTCCTTCTCTCTTTCTTATCTGTTGCGCTCTTCCATATGAAAGCTTAACAATGGCTTCATAGTCAGTGTTGAAGGGCAGCATGGGAAGTCCCTGAGGGCCACTCGCATAGTCACAAACTAGCTTTTCTGTTAGCTCGGACATTGAGAGGAGAAGTGGTGAGAGGATGTATAAAGCAGCTTATGATACGGGAACTGATGCTAACATAAAACTCGATCTCTCACTATCTGCGTGCCACTGTGTCTACAGAAACCAGTCTGGTCGTAATGGCTCATTACAAACATGATGGAGACGATCTTGTGTCGTAATCAAACACACACAAGGCCTGGATATACTTTATTTTCAGAGCGCTGCTCTGTCTCACGCACATCTTTTAATGTATACTCAGTCGTGCATGAGTGCAGATGAACAAGTTCAACATATGCTCAAATATTTAATTAAAGCACACAGATATTTATGGTTTGAATAAGGCTGTAATTTCAACATTTTTTGGATACCACGGAAACATTATTTATCATCAACTATTTAAAGAGTTCGTTCACCCAAAAAATAAATTTCTGTCATTAATTACCCACCCTCATGTCATTACAAATATCCTGAGACATTAAATCATCTTCAGAACACAAATGAGGATATTTTAGATGAAATCCGAGAGCTCCGTCATCCTCCATAGACAGCAGTTGTTTTAAGTTTAATACAATCTCAGGTTTTGGACAGTCAAATGTGTCAAAACATTCCTTGTGACTTCAGTGGCTCAACTGTAATTATACAAAGCTCCATAAACACAGTTGTGTGTCAAAAAGAATGTAAAAATATATTTACTCTCCTTCTTTTTCTTCCATGACAGGTCAGAGTGTGTGCTTACTATGGGTAATACAACATGCTTTTGCCAGTAATAAACATACACACTGACTTGAAGTGGAAGATATGGGCGAACAAAGTTGTTTTTACAGGCTTTTCTTGGCAAATAAAAGTCTTTGCTGTCTTTGGAGGGTCATAGAGCTCTCTGATTTCATCCAAAATATCTTAATTTGTGCTCAGAAGGTGAACCAAGGTCTCGGGGCAATGGAACGAGGTGGAGCTTCTCCCAAAATGTTTACATTTTGTTTAAGTCTGAGCTCTAGCTAAGCTACACTAGGACACTCACACAATGCGTACTTCGGTCTGGAGTAGGGCTGTGCAATATGGACAAAATAATCATATTGTGATTTTTGTAATGAATATTGCGATTGCGATTTTAGCAACTGTTTTTGCTTTTTCAAACAAGCTACATACACACATTCTAAATGTATTCAGTGCACAAGTGCATAATATATAATAATATGTAATCAATATAACTTATTTCTAAGACAACAACAAACTGTAGCGCATCGGATGTCATTCCCTTGCTGTAAATGCTAGTGCTTCCATTTTTTCCTGCAACCTCGCTGCGCTCGCATCCTGAATGTTTACAAACATGGTAATTCGTCTATTCTTCCGTTTAGCTTAGCTATAATTACCCAGTATGCTGTGTCAGCTCTGATTTGTATAACATAGTAAAATCCTGCGCACAAGAACGTATTCTGAATAAAAATCTAAATAAACTAAGGGATAAAATTGCAGTCTTGCGCGATTTAGAAATTGCATGTGCTTAAATCAAGATTTTTTTGGTGATTGCGATTAATTGCACAGCCCTAGTCTGGAGTTTCAAAACAACATTACATATTTTCCCAGTGTCACACAACATATCTAGAAACCACATAGCAACACCCTAGCAACCAAACCAAATACCCTAGTAAACAACAATGTACCAACACCCTAAACACCACCTGACACCATTCAGGGTGGCTACTACCTAGTAGCCACCCTAACAACCACATACTTTAGCAGCCATCTACTAACACTTTAACAACTAAGCAAGCTGGCCAAACTTTCAAATTCCACACTTCAAAGCTTTTTGTTCTAGTTGATAATATTACTGTTTAACTGTATATTTCTCCAAATAAATAATTAATGAGCATAACCAGCCTGATCTCATGAGGAAACGTAAGTATTTTATGTTTTGTGTTGTCAGTTTAGTGGCTAATTTGTACGAATTCAGTCATACGAAAATGTAAGATTTTAAAAAAGAGGTGGGGCATGCAACCCCGCCTCTAAACCCAACCATCATTGGGGATTAGCAAAAGAGATCGAAAGAGAATTCAAACGAATTAGTCACTAAATCAAAAAGTTACGAATTGCCATGAGATCGTGTTGGTATAACAGACTTAAAACAAACAATAGATTGGCAAAACGTTTTTAATTCGCACATTTTAAGGGATCATATTTAGTCATGTACCCCAACATGATTATCATCTAAAATAAGATTTTTGTTTGATTTGGAAGTGAAGCAGTGTGGGTTTCACTGCAGCTGCGTGTTAGTATGGCTGTAGAAACATGACACTGGCATTATCTGATACTGTGGTCACCAATGACCGTGGCAGTGCAAGCATCTCACTTCCTGTCAGAGGACACCAGGATGCAGCCTGTGATCATTTCACCATGTCAAACAGTGAGAGTAGTGTGTGTGCGTGTAAGAGAGAGAGTATTTGAGCTTAGTGAAAAGACCTACTTCTGCTTAGTCTAAGATTGTCCAGGGTATAATGCAGGGACTTTATACAGAAAGTAGAAGTATTATACAGGGTCTTACTCTTTCCCAGTGCTAAATAATAAAATAAATATTTAATAAATCATCCAAAGGGCGCCACGGTGGCGTAGTGAGTAGCACATTCGCCTCACAGCAAGAAGGTCACTGGTCCGAGCCCCGGCTGGGTCAGTTGGCATTTCGGTGTGGAGTTTGCATGTTCTCCCTGTGGTTGCGTGGGTTTCCTCCGGGTGCTCCGGTTTCCCCCACAAGTCCAAAGACATAATTTGGGTAGGCTAAATTGTCCGTAGTGTATGAGTGTGAATGAGTTTGTATGGATGTTTCCCAGAGATGGGTTGCAGCTGGAAGGGCATCCGCTGCGTAAAACAAATGCTGGATAAGGCGGTTCATTCCGCTGTGGCGGTTTATTCTGCTGTGGCGACTCCAGATTAATAAAGGGACTACGCCAAAAAGAAAATGAATGAATGAATGAATAAATCATCCAATGACAATACAATATCAATATATTGTGGATCTCTGTGCTGAAAGAATATTCATTCATTCATTTTCTTGTCGGCTTAGTCCCTTTATTAATCAAGGGTCACCACAGCGGAATGAACCACCAACTTTTCCAGCATATGTTTTACACAGCAGAAGCCCTTCCAGCTACGGCCAATTTAGCTTATTCAATTCACCTATAGCACACGTCTCTGGACTGTGGGGAAAACCAAACACAGGAAGAACATGCAAACCCCACACAGAAATGCCAACAGATCCCGCCGGGGCTCGAACCAGCAACCTTCTTGCTATGAGGCAATCGTGCTACCCACTGCACCACCATGCCACCCCCTAAAAGAATGTTATTATTAGACATGTTACTATTATAAATGTACTATTATGATTACTAGAAACTTTGTGCTCCCTTCAAACTTTACAACTTTATAAATAACATGCTTTATGAGTAGGGCCACACAGAATCTGAGATTTACGCAGATTTTTAGCCCATCATTGATTCTGTTTGTTTACTGGTGTAAATGCGTGTAAATGTATATTTAATCAGTTTTAAATAAATTTCAGTACTAATATTGACTAATATGAAAATATTCATGTGATTTATTTACAATACAGTTTGTCAAGTACTATTTTTGGTGTTTTAGTAGATATTTTAAATGAGAGACTTGCTTTGTTTACTAAATAAAGTGGATCTAATTAGATTCGCATTGTAAACAATAAAAAAAGTTAAAAAGATATTAGATTTATTCCATACATTAGGATTTTAGTTATGATACTCCCAAAATCATTACGCATGTATCTGCTGATTTTTAACAAAATACTCCGCAGAAATAGCAAAAAATGTCCGCAGATTCCGTCTGGCCCTAGTTATGAGCAACTTATTACCATTCTAATGCAAGACAGTTTATTGATTGTTGGTAGTTAAATATTCAGAGGTAGGCAGAAACGGTGGTGAGCAGCTTCCCACAAAAAAAGTTCGAAAACAATAGAGATGTCACACCGTGTCTCTGCTCACCGCAAACTGAGAGACGGGCTCATCTCATCCAATATTCAGCAGGCCCTATGAAGGCAGCGAGGGCTCATGTTTCACTTTTGTGAATGTCTCATTGAGTTTTTTTTTTTTGCATGTGGCTACTGTGCTACTTTCTGTTTACGGTCTCGCTCCACAAAGCTGCTCGCAGAAAATTGTGCGCCCAGATTATTCAGGCACAACAGCATCTGTGGAAACATTTCTTCTGTGGCCTTAAAGTTAGACATCTCCCACATGAGGAGTGTGTGCCATCCTGCTCCAGTCACGGCCCGATAGAGGAAAGGGGAGAAGCGAGAGGCCTATAATGAGAGCTTATTAGGCCAGGGAGAGAGAACGAGAATGAAAGAGCGAGGGTTGATGGCTAAAAAACTTTTGAATAGAGAAACTTTATGAGGTGCCGCTATTCTGGGCTCGCTGAGTGCATATTTCTGTGACACAGCTAAGATAAAGTGAGACCTCTTCTGATAACTGAGGGAGAACGCAAAGTCTGAGAGCAATGAAATACGGGAAAAGCCCTTGAGAATATGGTATGCTGAGAAAATAGAGAAGAAAAAAAGTGCAGTGTGAATGTGACTCTCATGAGAATCGTTACAGCAGTTTCTAGTTAAAGCAAAAAGGCAAGCCAACGAAATCGCTTATTATGTGTAAACAACCTTATCTGCCAACGTATGTTCCTCTTGCTTTTTTTGTGAACTGTGAGGCAGCAGAAGACCTGGTGTCAAACATTAGCTTACAGTTAAGAATTAGACTGCTGACGAGCAGCATATCAGGTTCATATCAAGAACCAGCCAATGTAACAGGAACACAACACCTGACTGGCCTGAACAGTGAGCAGCCATAAATCATTTTGTTTAAACATAATTTCATCTCTAGTGGTTCAATGGAGGCTAAATTAACATTTATAATTTTCCTCATTTTTAAGCTTACAATTTTTTGACCACTTAGTGATACACAATAGGAATCGCAATTCATTGGGGAAAAATTTCATGCGTATCTTGTCAGTAAAGTCAGTTATGTAACCTGTAGTAAATCTTCAGCACCTGCTTTCAGACGAAGCAGCATTTGTGAAAATGAAAATGAAGATAATCTTTCTGTTATATTGACAGCTGTTTGCATTGCTTCTCAGTGAACTATGGCTCGGTGTTGCTGCAACATCTGAAAGCATGTGAAAATACCACATTTAATAATATGATTTTACTCCAAACTTCTCCAAAATTCAGTTCATTGCTTGAAATGATTCCTTCTGTGAGGTGATTTTAAAGTTGTGTTTTTATTAGTCACACTGAATCAGTGAACGCATTAAAATCTGAAAAACCTGAGATAAAATAACCCATATAAAAGTGAAATTTAGTCTGTTTATTTTTGCAAGCATCTTTACAGTCAAGGATCCATTTGTGACTAATTAAAGGATGCACATTGTGTATGTTTAATAAGAGCGTGTGTGTGGGTGGACTGACTCCCTCATGTCATGTAGGCCTAACTATTGCTGCCTTCAGTTTAATTCATGCTGACGCGGCTTGTTCTTCTCTCTCCCATTCTCTTCCTTCAGTGCATCATCTTTATCTCTCTCTCTCTGTGTGACACATTCTCTGTCTCGCAGGGAGTGACTGTGACTGATTTGCTACTTAGAATGTGCTTCTTCAGCTAGGCTAGGCTAGTTTCAGTAAGAGACCCTGTGTTTTCGGTCAGTGAGGCTTGGTTGATAAAATTGATTTCTTGTGAATCAATTTTTTTGAATTCCATTCTTAAATCCCAAGAATCTATGCTTTAATCTTTGCATATTTTTACTAAAGAATATTTGCAGCACATCTATAAAATCACAATAAGCTGTGCTTTGTTTTAAAATGCTGCCAATTTTATTATGAAATTACTAAATATCTATCTACAACATGTCTGCTATTAGCAACAGCATAAAAAGAACAAGAAATTAAGGTATGTTAAAAGATACACTAAAACTCGCTAAACCTTATAACATCTAAGTGTTTCAACCATGATTTTTTTTTAAAAAGCTTTGAATCAATTTCACATATTGTTACCTCATTTAACCACAATTCAATGACCAGAAGTAATCTAGAAAAGAATTGCATGTTGATAAATATATGCACCGCATTTGACTTAATTTGTTCTTTACTATTTAATGTACGTTACGTTTGAACAAATTCATTATATGTTATGATGGCCACACTAAAGTTTAAAATGTGTAAAGACCAGGGTTCATACACATTTTTACTACTAAAATTTAATGACTTTTCCAGGACTTTCAAGTAAATTTCCATGACTTAATGTTTCATGTTATGTCTACGTATACATTGTAAATAATAACAAAACTATGCATGTTCAAAGTAAGTACATCACATCATAAAACATGCAACAATCTATTTAGTTTAAATGAATCTTTATATCTATGTTAAATGTATTTAGATAATGTTCACACAGCAGTAATAATTTGAAAGCACGTGTCTGACAATGGACAGTAAAAAGGTAAAGACAACTAACATATATTTAAGTATACAGACATTTGTTAAAGAGCCCCTATTATGGGTTTTTGAAAATGAGCTTGTATGCAGTGTGTCACACAGCTCTAAGTGAAGTGAAATGTCCAGCTAAGGCTTAAATCTGAAAGTGCACAGTGTTTAAAACTATTGATTCATCTATAAAAGAGTCGACTCATAGTTCCTCAAACGAGTCGCCGTGCTTACGAGTCTTTAGCCGTTTCGGCATTACGTGAACACGAAACATAAGCCCCGCCCATTTATGCGCGCGCAGATTCGAAATCCCCAATCCTGCCCACAAACAACAGCGGTGAGGAAATGTTGCCAGATCGGGCGGTTTTCAACTTGATTCTGCAGGTAAAACCCTTTGGACAGGGTTTGGGCTGAAATCAGTCAGCAACATCTGGCAACACAGTGAAGAGCACTGTGCTTAGCTGGATATTGGAAGTGTGCAGAGAACCCAGAGATGAGACTTTGAAGAGTTAGTCGTTTCTGCAGAAATATCTCTGCATTAAACCCTAGCCATGTGCTGTTCCCCCTCCGAGGAGTGCTTACAACGGAGAATTAGGAGCACCGGGACATTTCCTGGCCTGCTATCCAGCAAGTGTGAGTAAGTGCGATTAAAACAGTCAGCTCATTGTTTTCTCTAGCTTGTAAATGATGCATTTAACTGTGTTTTGTAACTTGTAACCGCTTGTAGTGTCTCTGGTTAACTTGTATTCTCATATCGCGTCTAAAAGCACGTTGTAAACGCGACGCGTGCCGCTGTGTTTACGGATTAAAATGCGTTTGAGCGTGTTCCTCTGCTGTTTGTCGTTGCTATGGACACCATGAGCTCTGCTACACACGAGCGGCCGTGCTGTTTATAATGGTTCCGCTTTTGCCGCTGTGTGCACTAATACTGAAAGTATGTCGCTGTTTTTACTTCTGGTTAAGAATTAGAGTGATATGCTGGGAGACCGGGGGGTTAGTTTTCGGGGTGAGGTGTCTAAAATACGGGCGACTCCCGATAAAAGCGAGTGTTAGCAGATTAGCTCACGCACACACTATGACTTCAATATTGATAAGCCGTGGTGGACATTCTCTCACGCTGAGCGCTGTCGACCAATCGCAAAAGACTGGTTCATCGGTCCAATCAGCGCAGTTTAGCATCGCGCGAAGGAGGGGTTTTGGAACAAATGAATCCCTGAACGATTCATATAGGAGTCGCTGGGATAATGAGGTAAAAATAAATGCATATTATAAGACAATGAAAGTGTTTTTTGACCTTGCAATCAGATCAGCCTGCTGTTGGAGACCCCCAAAACTAAAATATGACCCTTTTCAATGTATAATATGGGCTCTTTAAACTAATTTCCATGGCTTTTCCAAAACTTTGTGGGTTTTTCATTTTTTTCCAAAACTTTTTCAGGCCTGGAAAATGCCATGTAAAAAATTCCATGACTTTTCTAGATTTTTCATGACCGTATGAACCCTGAAAGGCAATCAAGTAAAAAACATTTCAATTTTATCATTATAAAGTTTTGATTAATGTAAATGTTTGTATAAACAGTTGTACTTTGCATTTAAATCTCATTCTAGTGTATCAAAATCAAATCGAATCATCAAATCTGTGCTAGTACCATGCCTACTATTTAAATAATATGATTGACTGTAACAATTAAAAGGCATAATCTGATTTGTCTAGTTTTAAGCAATGTCTGATAATCAAAATAATACTGGAAACTAAATTAAAACTCGTTTTGTTTAAAGTACTTGGTGGCAAATAAACTTGATATACAAAACTACAGTCCTTTTTTTGTGGTGAAATAACCATCGATCACTTTCACGTTGGGATGGACAGACAATCTGACCAGTCTGCAATATGTATATATATTTTTCTATTATGAATGAAGAAATAAAACCATTAAGGAGACTGAAACTCCTACACTCATCTGTAGTTGGGCTCAGGTCACTCAGTTTCCACCTCCCCTATAATCTGCACCTTGTCTTGCCTTTGACTCTGTGAGGAATGTGAAGTGCACTGGTAAAGGTCACGTGGTCAGAGTTCAATCTAGAAGGTATTTTACAGCTCTGAGGTTAATCATACACAGAAGCGTCATAAAACACTAAAGTCATCAGCATTCAAAACCCGTGTGACAGAAGCTGTAAAGAACAAATTCTGACATCAGAGCTGTGTGCTGTAGGAGAGGCTGAATCTGCAGAATCAGGTTCAGTCTCTCTGACATGTTTTGAACAGTACAGATTAACAATGGATCACAAAGTCTTTTCTTACTAATAAATCTCCTCATCCTCCCACTTTTTTCTATTACATCCTTCCTGGTCTGATTCTAGAGGACTCTATGGCCCCAATGCATATGTGATTGTGTGTTTTTATCAATACGATCACAAGTGAATGGCACTAAAAACAGCTTTACATGCACTTCCAGAGGTAGTCAAAAACTCATTTGTTCAGACTGCTCTCCTAATGTAAACTCGTGCAGGCAAACACAGCTAAATAGCCACTAAAGACCACCTGACATCTGACCAAACACTAAACATATGATCTTTACATGAGAGAAAAAGCACCAAAACAAGGCATTCATTCATACATGAATGTAGCAAAAATACAAGGACAAAAATCTAAATCATAGTTCAAAAATGCACATGCTTTTCACTCAACTGCTTTCCTTTTCATTCATAAGCCGCATGACATGGGTTTGTTCATTCAGCAGTATTTCTGTGTAGGGATGGGAGAAAAAATAGATTCTCTCTCTAACGATTCTGATAAGTTCAGAAGTCATTCTGTATTCAAATAAGACCACTACGGTGAGGTCCTGCATTAGTGCAAGCTAGAACAGAAAGATAATAAACGTTCACATCGACATGTCCGTGTGCCGCCAAATTTGCTTTGTTTGGACAAAGATGGATAATCTTGAGAATCTTAAAGGCGTAATCTGGCATTTCAATGTTACATTTAGAGCTTGTTCATTCTGAATATCTGCTTGTTAAGTCATGAGTCATGACGTATCAGTGACTTATGAAATACTGTTTCCAGGTTCAAGCCGCATCTCATTTGACTTGAGAAAATATTATGACCTTATGACCACTTTTTAGTCATACCTAGGCATGGGACGCCAACCGTTTTCAAGGTATACCGCGGTATGTAAAAGTCAAGGTTTTCATACCGTCAAAATACCGTTCCTAAGGTATGTGAAAGATTTTTTATTTACATTTTTTGTTTGTTTTTTTTAGGTGTAAATTGTAAAGAAATCTGTGGTTTTGAAACAAATGAAGTTAGTTAGTTAAACTTTATTGTCCTTGACAGGAAATTTACCATAGGCATCACCATATTGCTGCAGACATCCATTAAAAACAGACAATAAAAACAATACAAAATCCAGTAGTTACAATAATTATAATGCTAATTAAGATAAACTCTTGTTAAGTAAACCCACTGAAACCGGTACAAAGAATCTCCTATATCGGTTCAACCTACACTTTGGAACTCTATATCTCCTACCAGAGGGGAGCAGTTCATAATGTTGAAAAAAAAATGAGGTGGATCATTCAGAATCCTTTCCACCTGACAGAAGACCACAGAAGTCAATGATTCATTGTAATTATTTAGCCTGGCGTGTTTACTGCCACAAAATAATTTAAATGTTTCTCAAAATAAAATATATTGTGTTCATGGGGGAAAAAGGTTTTGTTTTTTAGCCAGACATTTAAAAAGAGAATATTTTAGAGCAGTGATCACAATACCGTCATACCGTGAAACCGTGATATTTTTATCCAAGGTTATCATACCGTCAGAATTTTATACCGGCCCATGCAGTCATACCACACATTAAAGTGAATTTTATATAAAATCATGGTGTAAACGACATTCTCTAGACTTGCTGCATCACAGACACCAATATTTTAACCAGTTATAAAAAATATATCACTTTCTGGCCATCAGATATAAGGGATGGTTATATATTGTGTAATAATTGGAAGTAATATATCAATTTTAAAATATTGATTATCATTTGATGAGTCTCCCCATACAGTTGGATATAGGCCCCGTTTACAGTAGTGCGTTTTCGTTTTGCTACGGTTACGCCATCCGTCCACACTACGCCGAAGTTTTTAAGCCGCGAAAACGGAGCGTTTTGGAAACGCTGGAGAGGCCGTTTTCATTCTAAAATGCTGCTGCTCCGTCTCAGTGTGGATGGAGGGAAACGGAGACCTTTGAAAACGGAGGCGTGGCTGCTGAGATTTGCTACGTGATTGGGGCTTTTGGGTCATTGCGTAACCATCCCTTATTTGTCAAGCACACATGGCTACAACGCCACCGGCAGACCAACCTTCACTGTAAACACTGTATTTTCGATAGCCATGGATGTTTTATATTCATTTGTTACTTTAAGTAACAACTCAACCTCGTCGTCTGTCCTCAAAAAGACCTCTCTTGCTTTCTTTGCCATTGCGTTCATCGTTCAACAAGCGCTTGTTGACTAACAATAACCAAATGCCGACTAACAATAACCAAATGCCAAATGCTTCCTGTTTATACTCGAACGCGCATACCCAGAGTGCGAGAATGGTCACGTGATATACGTTTTGGTGGCGTAGCGTGGAGGGACATCTGTTGAGAGACGCTTGGGTGAAACGCTAGTGTGGACGCGGATCGTTTTCATGCTAAAACATCGTTTTAAAACTAAAACGCACTAGTGTAAACACAGCGATAGTGCTTGTACCCAGAAGCTGCTTCGCATGATGTCACAATTAACAAGCGGATAGCTTTGTTATTAAAATAAATAATTTTTAAGATGGCAGTACTGCCATACAAAGATTCCAATCATAAATAAAAACATAGAAGCTCTCATTTTGGTAAAATGTTAAAATGTAAAGTTGGAAAGATGTATTTTCACAGGCGAAGAAATTGTAGAAATGTGGGTCAAAAATAATTTTGGAATTGGATTGTGACTTCCAGAATCAGAATCAGATGGGATCGTGAAGTCCCTAAAGAGGGATTGTTGGTGGGGAGAGTGAATATCCACCTCAATACCACAGTTAAGGTGATTCCCTTGAGGAAGGCACCGAACCCTAAAATGCTCCGGGTGTGTTTTCACGGGTGTAAGTCGATTTGGATAAAAAAGCATCTGCTAAATGCATAAATGTAAATGTCAAGATTCCCATACAGGCACCACGGTGGCTTAGTGAGTAGCACATTCGCCTCACAGCAAGAAGGTTGCTGGTTCGAGCCCCGGCTGGGTCAGTTGGCATTTCTGTGTGGAATTTGCATGTTCTTCCCGTGGTTGCGCCGGTTTCCCCAACAAGTCCAAAGACATGCAGTATAGGTGAATTGAGTAGGCTAAATTGTCCATAGTGTATAAGTCTGAATGAGAGTGTATGTTTCCCAGAGATGGGTTGCAGCTGGAAGGCATCCGCTGCGTAAAACAACGCTGGATAAGTTGGCGGTTCATTCTGCTGTGGCGACCCCAGATTAATAAAATGACTAAGCCGACAAGAAAATGAATGAATGAAGATTCCTATACATGCATGTCACATAGAACCTTCCCATGAAAATGATGCATAACATTATAAAAAATAAGAGGGACGAGTTGACAAGATGCAAACACAAGCAGTTACAAAAGATGCATTCACCAGGTGGAAATGAAAATGCATTTAAGCGACAGGTGGGAATAGGGAATAGGGCCTATATGCTCATGTACAGGTTCATTCTTCACACCCATGTGCAGCCTTCCTGTCCTGTCTAATCTAATCAGCAGAGGTGATCAGAGTCCGACCACATTCCACACAGTATGACGCCTCCCCCCAGTCCTGCAGCTAACTGACCCTCCCCCGCCCTCCCGAGAAGTACAACCTCTTCCACCACACAGCGCACCCTCATCCCGCTCCGCTTCAGTGCCTGCACTGGGCCGATGGCGCTCTATACGGGCACGATGACATAACAGTGTTCCAGAGCTTCTGTGTATCGGCGTGAGATTCCTTGACCCTGGAATTCCTCCCTCTTATTAAAGCGGCTCCTCCTAAACCAGAAACGCCAATAAAAAAGCTGCAGACGTCATAGGTGTCAATAAAACACCAACCCATCCCCGCCCCCTCGTTCGGCTGATGACCTGAATGGAAAAGTAAACAAATTTGTGGTATCAGAAAAGAAAGGGGATTGTAAAAGCGAAAGAGGCAGGGAACGAGTGGGCAGATTCCTAAAGCATAAGTCACGGTGCTCTC
Organism: Danio albolineatus; assembly: GCA_903798035.1. Lineage (NCBI taxonomy): Eukaryota > Metazoa > Chordata > Actinopteri > Cypriniformes > Danionidae > Danio > Danio albolineatus. The sequence goes on along the minus strand of CAIGQQ010039592.1, from coordinate 1,065,976 downwards.
CAGTAGAAACTATTCCAGATGCTTTTCTGAACCACACCTGATGAGACAGGTGAGGCCGGCAGGGAGGATCCCAGAGACGCACTGAGAAAACTATCAAAGGAATGGAAATGATGTGTAATGAATGACACAATGAAATGAATCACGGCGCTATTATTAGAAGCAGCCACAGGTGGAAGATTTAATTATAATGAACAGAAGACAGATTAATTCTAATGCTATTAGCTGACGCATCAATTATTCAACTACTACCTCATTCAAAAAAAGCCTTGCTGTAGTTTGATTTAAACATTCAGGTGAGCAAGTAAACGTGTGGATGCTCAAACTGCAGCTTTGTTCAAAGCCAGTGAGCTGTCAGCGGTCTGCAAAAGCAGCTTTCTTCTAAAAGGCAGCATCTGAACTGAAATGGGACATAATAAGTGACAGATTTGGAATGCTGTACAGAGGCAGCAAGTCCACACTGCATGCTTATAATAATTCTTGTGTAAGGCACACAGGAGTCTTAAAGCATTTAGTCATAGCATGTTGCTAATAGACATGCAATAACCCAATTTTTTAAAAGTGAACACAAAGTAAACACGGGACGATAACCGTTTTCAAGGTATACCGCGGTATGGAAAAGTCAAGGTTTTCATACCGCTAACATTTTCTGCTATACCGTTCCTAAGGTATGGGTGATATTTTTTTATTTACATTTTTTTGTTTGTTTATTTAGGTGTACATTGTAAAGGCATTTGTGTTTTTGAAACAAATGAAGACCACAGAAGTCAATGATTCACTTGAATTATTTAGCCTGACATGTTTACTGCCCCAAAATATTTTAAACGTTTCTCAAAATAAAATCTGTTGTGTTCAGAGGGGAAGAAGGTTTAGTTTTTCACACAGACGTTTAAAAAGAGAATATTTTAGAGCAGTAAACACAATACTGTCATACCGTGAAACCGTGATAATTTTGCCCAAGGTTATCATACCGTCAGAATCTTATACCAGCCCATGCCTACTTGCTACTTCCTATGGTATCAACCAAAGGACATGGGAAAGTAAAATGTAACATTTATAACACTGCATTGCATATAAGTGTATTGATAAAAGCTGTAGATATGGGGTTCCATTTGTGCCAAAATTCCCTTGCCTGCTTTCTGCTTTGTACTTCACATTTGTCTTCGTCTACTCTCATTGCCCACACGTTCAGGAAAATCAGCATTGATGACGTACATGTTGTCTGTTGATGTCGTCTTAATCTGTCGGTTTTTCTCTGTTTTGTACTGTCATATTCTATAGGGTATTCTGTCATCTGATCTGTTGTCCTTATTGCTGTCTGTTCATCTTCACTGTCATCCTTACCCTCATTTTTGCTGACATCGTTCTGTCGTCCTTACTGTCGTCTATACTGTTGTTTATACTGTCGTCTATACTGTCATCATTACTGTCGTCTATGCTGTCGTCTATAACGTCATCCTTACTGTCAGTATAACAACAGCATAGACGACAGTAGGGATGACAGTATAAATGACAGCATAGATGACAGCATAAAGACAGTATAGACGACATCATAGACGACAGTTAGGATGACAATATATACAACAGCATAGACGACAATTAGGATGACAGTATAGACGACAGTATAGATGACAGTAAGGACGACAGTAAGGATGACAGTATAGACGGCAGCATAGACGGCAGTATAGACGACAATTAGGATGACAGTATATATGACAGCATAGGCGACAGTATAGATGTCAGTATAGACGACAGCATAGACGACAGTTAAGATGACAGTATAAACAACATAGACGACAATAATGATGACAGTATAGATGACAGTACAGACGACAGCATAAACGACGGTAATGATGACAGCATAGACGACAGTATAAACGACAGCATAGATGACAGTAAGGACGACCGAACGATGTCAGCACAGACCAGGGTAAGGATGACAGTGAAGGTGAATAGACAGCAATAAGGACAACAGATCAGATGACAGAATACCCTATAGAATATGACAGTACAAAACAGAGAAAAACCGACAGATTAAGACGACATCAACAGACAAGATGTACGTCAACAATGCTGATTTTCCTGAACGTGTGGGCAATGAGAGTAGACGAAGACAAATGTGAAGTACAAAGCAGAAAGCAGGCAAAGGAATTTTGGCACAAATGGAGCCCCATAGTAGAATCAAGGTATGGCTTTTTTAAGAAAAAATATAAATATTACCGTATAATTTACCATAAAATTGTCAACATCCTTTAGTTGTAATTAAAAAAGAAACTTTGCAGTGAGTATATTGTGGCATTTTGTACATGAGGTGTACTCGAGTGTGTGAGCATGAACAGATCAAGGGTTTAGGGCTACTGACTTTTTGTTGTGGCTGCCATCTTTAGGAATCATTCCTAACCTTCTCCTTGATGAACTGCTGACTTCAATAAAGTCTAATAAAACCTTTTCAAATTTGACATTTGCTGATATTTTATTAATCTACCTTGTTCATAGTCCCTCTCCATACATCAGCAAAGCTCTTAAGACATTAAAAAGCACTGAACCCTACTGCTACTTCACCTCAGGATGGGTTAATGATTCCAAAACGTATCAGAGTTGAAGAAAATGTTCTTTCTCACAGGAAGCGCAAGATTAAGCAATCCTAACCCTAGTGGGTTGACGATTTTTGTTTCTCATGCAAATTTACGGTAAGATTATCATAATATTTTTTACAGAATAACTTAATCTTAATAAGCACCAATATACATTACAGAAATACTGGATAAAATCATACATTTTTTATTAGACTGAGCCATTTCAGTCTGTCCTGAATGATGTATTAAATAATGTAAATTAAAATTTAGCTTTCTACTTTTACAAAGCATTCAGGTTTCAATAACAGCGTTTAGAGAAGCATCACACTAGGTTTTGAAAAGTAAGCTTTGTCCTGGAATCAGCTGCTAATGAACACGAGAACAAGGAGCAGTGAATGTAGAGCACGGAGAATATAGAGCAAAGACCCAATATTATGACACTGCAGTGGCAAAGCAGGATGTCTGATCAGGAAATCACATGGTGCAAATAGACACAGGTGGCAACACCCCTTAAACCAGCAAACACATATCCACAACAGTGGCACAGAGCCACAGAACCTGAGGGTTCCACTCGGTATTCTGATACAGATATATTCAGGGCTTTATTCTTAGACTTAGATGATTACGTTTGGTCCCCTAACCTGAATATCTATCCCAGCATGCCACAATCACCACTCAAGAATCCCATCCATCATTAACCGCAATCAGCATAGGCTCTTCACCGTTGCCATAGTAGCAGGTAAACAAGCAAGGATGCATTGTTGTCATCCTGATGTTGTCTGAAAAAAACGTGTCTTTGTTGATTTAAGCAACACCCTCATTTGGAGTGTTTAGCCGTACATTCACACCCAACAAAACATCCTAATTAAAGATCCAGTAAGCTCAGCTTAAGTCAAGCCACTTGAATATGCAAAGCGGGATACGAGAGAACAAAACCCAGAATTCCAAACACAATCCACAGACGAGGCGCACCGCTCAAGAATGCCTCAGTCCCCCCATCCCCCACGTGAACTCCAACCAGAGCGAAGGATATCTTAACCCAGATCACTGAATGTGTGCCATTCGACGATGGCAAGACACTGCACGAAAGATTGCAGTTAGTTTGACAGCCTTTCTATTGTGCTCCTTGATGTGATTTTAAACACCCTCCTGACTCACACATTTTTTTTTTTATATGTGCATGTGCTGGCTTTTATCAAAGCACTCAGCAGTACATTGAGGATGTGATATGACCCTTCAATCTTCAAAAGAAAATACTTCAGTCTCTAGCTCTGTTTTTATGAGATGCCTACTTAGCATTTTAAGACACTGAAATGCCATCAACACAAAATGGAGATTGCTTTCTAAAATGCAACTCATAAATAACAATGTGTCTGATTTTTACTGTTTACTAGAGAATCTGTCAGCGCATAGAAATCAGTAAATGTGCGTGCACACTCAACAAAAATCATTTATGTATTTTGAAATTGGCTAGCTCTGCAAAAAAATGTGTATTCAGGAACATAATAAATGTGCACAGATCTACTTGTCGATATTTTGTATTTCTGCGATATATCTTGCGATATGAATATTATTTCACAATATGACTTAAGCAACTGTTTGGAAAGAATTCACAATTTTACATTGACTGGGATGATTATATATATATATATATATATATATATATATATATATATATATAAAATGTCATTAGAAAAATAGAGCACAAATAAAAATTTAATAGTGTTTCATGGTTTTTGGTGGAATATTACAATATTAAGGTAAAGAAATTCAATTATCAAATCTAAAATATCACTACACAGTCTTCATTTGATAAATAAGCGCAATCAATCTTTATAATTTGTTCTCTGTTATATCTTGTTCCCAAATGGTTTAAATTTGCCTTAAATCTTAAAGCCACAGGCCTTAAAAAATGCATCCAAGTAAACAATAAATAATTAAATAAATTACACTAATAGATTATGGTTGAAGTTCACAATGACTTAACAAATCATGTGTACTAAACTATATGTCCTGCGATGTGACTATTGTGGATGGGCACATTGTGATATTGATGCTGAAACATATTGTATATTGTGCAGCCCTCTTCTAAATGTATATTTGGTTTCCCATTATCTTGAATTTGAGGGTAATTCTGTTAATACATCAACCCATCATTCATTTCCGGCCCTGCTGTTTTGTACATTTTCAACCAGTTAGCCTACATAAGAGTTGTGTAAATAATATAAAACACAACAAAACCAAAATACGAATCCAAAGGAAAATACAGTCAATTAAAATTACACAAGATGTTTGACATTTATTTGATAAATGTATGACCTTGTCTTAAAGAGTTATATTGGCAGCAGAAAAGTACCAATAAATTCTACTCGTGTGCACTCGACAACCAAGCCACAATAGTGGACTACCTGACTATATTTGTTAATGACTTTGCCAAATACTGGCCTGGCATGCAGAACACAGTATCTTAATTGGGGATTGTTTAAAATGGGGATTGTTCTGAATGGGGATTTTTTTGAAAAGGGATTGTTGTTGTCTCTGTATGCCAAACTTGGCATCACTGCAATTTGATGGTCCCTTCTGCACATTTTGTCGACTATAAGTTACATTGCATGTATATATGCCAACTAATTCATAGAGTATTAGTAGACTTTAAGACTAGGGTTAGATGTAGTTTCAACTTTTCTTGTAGTCAGTCGGTTGAGCAGATATTAAGCAGACAGTCTACTAATACTCAAATGAGAAATAGTTGCCACATATTTTGTACATCATTTTCGTGTGTGCTAATGTAGTTATGGTTTTGGTCCATATTTACCATGTTTAAATGGTAGCACTAAACAGAATGTAACATAATCAGCTCAAACTGTGACAAAGCAAATCTGGACCTTCTTTTAACACCATCAGCTTTTAACACCATCCTCCCAAAACTTCTCCTGCCTAAATTAACTCAGCTCTCCGTGCCCACCTCTGTCTGTCAGTGGATCAACAGCTTCCTAACGGACAGGCAGCAGCTGGTCAAGCTGGGTAAATCCTCATCCAGCTCCCGCACAATCAGCACAGGCGCCCCCCAGGGGTGTGTCCTCTCCCCTCTGCTCTTCTCTCTGTACACGAATGACTGCACCTCAAAGGACCCCTCTGTCAAGCTCCTAAAGTTTGCAGACGACACCACCCTTATTGGCCTCATTCAGGACGGTAACGAGTCTGCTCACAGACAGGAGGGTAAGGAACTGGCTCTCTGGTGCAGTCACAACAACCTGGAGCTGAACACGCTCAAAACAGTGGAGATGACAGTGGACTTCAGGAGAAACCCCCTGCTCTCCCCGCACTGAGCAACATGGACAGCACTGTGGCTGCAGTGGAGTCATTCAGGTTCCTGGGCACCACCATCTCTCAGGACCTGAAGTGGGACACTCACATTGACTCCATTGTCAAAAAAGCTTAACAAAGGCTGTACTTTCTTCATCAGCTGAGGAAGCTCAACCTCCCAAAGGAGCTTCTGAAACAGTTCTACACCTCCATCATTGAATCAGTCATCTGCACTTCAATAACTGTCTGGTTTAGCTCAGCTACCAAATCTGACCTTCGAAGACTACGTCGAATAGTTCGGACTGCTGAGCGAATCATTGGTACAACCCTCCCTACTCTCCAAGAACTGTACTTATCCAGAGCGAGCAGAAGGGCTGCCAAAATCACTCTGGACCCCACACACCCCGCACACTGCCTCTTTGAACTGTTACCTTCTGGTCAACGCTACAGAGCACTGCGCACCAGAACAGCCCGACACAGAAACAGTTTTTATTCCCTCAGGCAATCCATCTCATGAACACTTGATGATAATAATCGTGGAACCAACATCACTACTTGCAATACACTCTTACACACACATACACTTATTTAACAACACACTTTACATGCCAATTTGCACATAACAAATACACTTGTTACACACACATACACTTATTTAACAACACACCTTACATGCCAATTTGCACATAACAGCTGCACATATAACGTTGTATATAGTAATACACCTGTACATACACTTGTCCATCTGTACATCTGCATTTAACACTTACTTCTATTTTTTTGAATATATTTATTATCTGTTTTTTGTCCTGTCTCTGTAATTCTGTTGCACTGTAGAAGCTCTGTCATGAAAACAAATTCCTCGTATGTGTGAACATACCTGGCAATAAAGCTCTTTCTGATTCTGATTTCTGATTCTGATCATAGGCAGCTTTTCAATCAGAATGTTGCTTTTCAGAATCAGAAAGAGCTTTATTGCTTTAATTTGTTTTCGTGACAGCTTGTTTTCGTGACAGAGCTTTTGAAGATCACAGTACAATGGCAGGATATCTTACTGGTTTTCAGATTAATCTGAACGTTAATCAGCCTGTAACAAGTATGCAATTTAACTGATGTCTCATTTAAGGCATTCCATTCCATTACATACATCTAATTAAACTTACATACTAGGGCAGCACAATATATTGCTTCAGCACCAAGGTCACAATGTGTGCATTCGCAAAAGTCACATGGCAAAGATATGCAATGTCCAGTCTCAATTATAGTTGACTACGAGTAACAGGATTGTATTTAATCACTGTATTTACATGGAATTCATATGATTTATGAAAAAAAAAATTTTTACATTACTTTTGTCTTGTTTCTAGTCCAAATATCTACATTTCAAAGCGAAAACAAGATTATTTCACTAACCCCACTGGATAATTTCCTTAATACAAGCAAAAAACTCTTATTTTTGATTTATTTCTTCTGACGGTGAAAACTAAACAATATTTTTCACTTGGTCTAAAAATGGGCGCCACGGTGGCGTAGTGAGTAGCACGTTCGCCTCACAGCAAGAAGGTCGCTGGTTTGATCCCCGGCTAGGCCAGTTGGCATTTCTGTGTGGAGTTTGCATGTTCTCCCCGTGGTTGCGTGGGTTTCCTCCGGGTGCTCCGGTTTCCCCCACAGTCCAAAGACATGCGGTACAGGTGAATTGGGTAAGCTAAATTGTCCATAGTGTATGTGTGTGAATGAGAATGTATGAATGTGTTTCCCAGAGATGGGTTGTGGCTGGAAGGGCATCCGCTGCGTAAAACAAATGCTGGATGAGTTGGCGGTTCAGTCCGCTGTGGCGACCCCGGATTAATAAAGGGACTAAGCCGAAAAGAAAATTAATGAATGAATGAATGGTCTAAAAATCTTTATGCTATTTAGACTAAAAACAAGACAAAACAAAAAAAAATTATTTAATTTTATATTTAAAATTAAATATCACGGTATGACGGTATTGTGTTTACTGCTCTAAAATATATTCTCTATAAATGTCTGGCTAAAAAACAAAACCTTTTTCTACTTGAACACAATAAATATATATTTTTTTGAGAAACATTTAAAATATTTTGGGGCAGTAAACATGTCAGGTTAAATAATTCAAGTGAATCATTGACTTTTGCGGTCTTCATTTGTTTCAAAAACACAGATGACTTTACAATTTACACCTAAAAAAAATAATAAAAATAATGTAAATAAAAAAATCTTACACATACCTTAGGAATGGTATAGCAGAAAATTTTGGCGGTATGATAACCTTGACTATTCCATACTACGGTATATCTTGAAAATAGTTATCGTCCCATGCCTATATTGAGTATTCAATTTCTGTACCCGAATACTGTTTGACTCCCCAGAAAATTGTCAGATAGTGCTATTCAAACCATCTTCTGAAACTGTATTCATATCGCAATATATATTGCAGAAAAATACAATATCGAAATATCAGATTTTTCCAATATCGTGCTAATATATACACACTCAACTGAATAAATACTCATGTAAAGTTGGAGCTCCCCACTCTTCATGTGGAGTTAAAAAGTGGACAGGTCCTTCTGTGCCTCTGTGTCCCATAATCTGCCATAGCAACAAGTCACAGCATGGCGCTAGCGTTGTTGTGTAATTGAAGTGCAGGCCACACAGTGTTGCACAGTGACCCCTCTAATCGCCGCCTGACAAAGTGGCTTACCATCTACAGGTCATATGGCACACAGACACAGCTTAGAGTGGGGCACCCCACAGACTGGGGCCAAGGCACAAGAAAAACACACAAAGTCACCAGATCAGAACTTTATATTGTAACTTTCAAATGATCTCAGCCAAGTTCAAAGTCTAAAGGTCTGAAGACTTTTAACCCAGTTTACGACACACTCCGGCACACGAGTTAAAGCAAAACACATCACAGGAAATAAGGCAATAAAATGTGCCTCGTGCTAGTATCAAATTTAGGACATTTCACAACTGTAATAAAAATGTAAGATAAGCCATCATAAGTAACGTGATTCACTGCAATCCGGATCAATCACAGGATTAGAGAAAACTCATTTGAAATAAGACTTAACCCCGCTAACTAGCAGCCAGGTTAGCTGAACACTCCTCTTTGTAAGGACTACCGAACAGGTCACATTCTAATCTGATACGACTGATACATAAACAAAAGCACCACTTCTGGTCTGACCACTTCCTGAAGAACAGCCATCGCCTCCACATGTGTTATCAGTTGAAACACATTTGTGCATATTACACAAAAACAAGAGTTCTTAGCATACAGATGAACTGTGAGTAAAGTTAACCGTGTGAGTGTGACTGTGTGAGTGACGTATGGGGATGAAGATTGACCAATGACCCACTAGAATACCCAGCTCTCACCTTTTCGTTGTAAAAAGAGGCGGAGCAAGGGCGCCGCCATGGAGATTGCTTTATGATAGTTGTCATCGTTGTTGATTGGCAGCAAGTCCCCGTGAACATCGGCGTAACCCACAAGCAGGTCCACATTAGGGATCCGGTGCACGTGCTGTAGTAAGCCATAGAACTCATCAAAGCGTCCCGGCTTGGACCGGTCCAAAGAGAACCGTCTGAATTCTGCTCCAAACTAACAACATGAAACAGACATCAGTACACAGAGATGGCACAGTAAAACAACATTAAGACTGTGTATGATAACTGCAGAAACATCCAAGTCCTCTGAAGTCATATGACAACAGACATGGGTCATATGACTGCTTAGTTATTGTCAAAAATAAAACTAAAACATTCTCATTCATTGAAAGAAAGCTGAAACATAAATATATACTTATAATATATAGTTTATAAGTTCAGTGCACAAGTTTCCATGCTTTGTAACAGCAATAAAAGGCAGATGTTATAAGAACTTGATGTTATAGCCAGCTGATATTACAAACCCATACCTATTTAGTTACACGATGCCAACTACTAATACATGCAGACAGCAATTAACAACAAAATAAGCTCTTAAAGATAAAACAATTTAAAGCAATACTATTTCAATATATATATATATATTAGGGCTGTAACGATACGCGATATGAAACCGAAATCGTGACACACCCGTGACTAACTTTTCAATCATGTAACGCCTTCCTGCAAAAGTTGAGCTAGTTGAAGAAGAACGTGAGGAAACATGGCAACTAACCCAGAGATTGCGGACCCTCCCTCTTCATATAAGTCAGCAGTATGGCAACATTTCAGCTACCCAGTGGAGATAAAGGATGGCAATTGCTCGACAAGACCCACACAATATGCCGTAAGTGCTTTAAGTGACAGGCAACACAACCAACATACAGATGATACGTAAAGTACACACATAGTACGTAAAGAGGCTGTGATGGATTGGAAGATCAGCATATCAAAAGTTCCCGTGACAACAGACAACGAAACATTGCCAATGCTGTCGAAGCGGCCGTTTTTTTTTACCGCATATAAGATGCTTTGCTCACACTGTTAATCTGGCTGCACAGAGAGGGATGGGCATTCACCAGATGTCCCGACTTTAATATGGGGTTCTCTGAAACTATGAATATTTAACTTTTATTTTATTTAGGCTATTTTATTTAGACCTACCAAACCAACACAATCTCACGGCAACTTGTGTTTTGGCGCTGAAGCATATAGCAGGCTTGTTTTGAAGCGCATCACCGCAAAGGTTATTCATTATTCTTTTTTATCTAGTAAATAACTGACCTACCAAAACTACATCACAATTAAGATAAAATTTATACCTAACGAAATTCGTTTTAAAAAGATATTTTTTCCAAGAAAAATGTATGAATTATATTTTTGTTTGTGCCTGTCCAACTGTGCGGTGAAAATTTGTTCCGCTCCGGGGAAAATAAGAATTTAATAGTTCACAGCAGAAAGGGCATGGTCCATGCGGGCTTTCTCCATCTTCTCATTTGTGTTGGGCACAGCTGGGTTCAGTTTGGAGGCATTTTGACGCCAGTGTCCATTCCGTGTCAATGAAATGGAAAGTTAGCGACATGTAAAGTGTCATTTTTGTATTCGACCACATCTGTTGTAAGTGAAAAATACTCGACTGTGGTGGAATTGGGCTGTTGCAGTTCACCACGGATACATTTGTGGGCTCGTAGAATAGCTGTTTTGGAGAAATATGTACGTCTGGACAATTCATTATAGCTGTGGGGTGTGGTTACGAGGTCTCCGAAAGAAAAAAAAAAGTATTGAAAGACACTATTTTTTTCGCAGAGATTCTTGGTTACTGCATCAGTGCATTTGTTCCACCTCACATTGTCCCTCCTATATTTTGTGCATCGCTTAAATGCATCACTAATTGATGGCTGCACCTGTTCGTCTGACTTCTGCGGTCGATTTTTTTTTTTTACTGCATTGCCCATTTTGGCAGCCTCATTCTTGTGCGCTTTGTATAAATTAGTTGTGTTTCCTCCACATGCTGCCACATTTGTCAGGCAAAGTTTACATCTCTTAAATGTAAGAGAACTTGATTGAAAAAGAATTTTCAACATGCTCGAATCATCTCCACAATGGAGTTTAGTTCTGTTTGTTTTTCAACAGTATTTTGTTAAAAAAAAAAAAACAGAAGTGTTATAGCTTTGGCTATTTATTTAATTTTATATTTGGCTATTTATATAGTTAATAATTTGCATGGTTAATCTTGTTCTTTGGTGTTCAGTTTATAAAGATTTTTCAAATGTTATTTGATAAAAAATATTGTTTAAAAATAAAAAAGTTTCCCACCCCTCATGAAAAAAAATTGTGATACAAATCGAATCGTGGGTCAAAAATCGTGATACGAACCGAATCGTGG
>CAIGQQ010039592.1:1040984-1054161 GCA_903798035.1 Danio albolineatus | reverse complement strand
GTGACAGCCCTAATATATATATATATATATATATATATATATATATATATATATATATATATATATATATATATTGAATTAATACCAACCAATGCTAAATTGCAAAGTAATAAATATGCTCTTCTTTTGTGTAAATTTAATTAATAGAATGTTTGTGACACTTCAGTCTAAGGCTGCATGAAAAATCTAACATTGCGATACTTTTATACAATTTCACTAGTGGGAGGGACGAGGGAGTGCATAATCATAAAATATAAGAAACAACCAAATCGACAAGATTCAATAAAGAAAAAGATACCAATTAAATAAACAGCGTTTGATTTTTTTCCGATGAGTCGAACTGTGTTCAGGTATACAGTGATACACTTACTAAATTATAATCCAGACTCAACATTCGTGAAACGATAAACTATAATCCAAACTCAACATTTCATATGCTCGCGATGTGACTATTGCGAATGATCACTTTGCGATATGAATCTGAAACGATATATTGTGCAGCCCTACTTAAGTCACGCATGTAAATTTGTAGCAAAAGCCAAACAATACAGTCAAAATGATTGATTGTCTTTTATGCTAAAAATACATAGAATATGTGGAAATATACAATTTCATGAACACATTTTGAAAATGTTTACTGAGAATACATAAATAAATGTTATTAGTATGCATTGCTAGAAATTTAATTTTTCAAAACTTTAAAGGAGATTTTCTCAATATTTCGATTTTTTTAACCCTCAGATTCCAGATTTTCAAATATTTGTATCTCGGCCAAATATTGTCCAAACAAACCATACATTGATGGAAAGCTTATTTATTCAGCTGTCGGATTAAGTATAAATCCAGGGTCACATATTTGGTGACGTACCACTTTAAGGGAGAGTAATAAAACACTAGACCAGGGGTGCTCAAACGTTTTCTTGTGAAGGGCCAAAAACTGACTGAGGGCAGTGGTCCGGAGGTAAATATACCAAACTGTAAAGTTGTCTATGTAATTTCCTAGTTTATTATTATAAATCATTATATAATTTATTTATCATTAATAATATTATAATTTATTACATTTCAAATACTTTAATTGTATAAATAATTATCTATTTTATAATGAACAACTTACAATAAAAAACATGAACAATCCCATTTATAACACTAAAGATACACTTGATTTGCTTGCTGATGTCGGCTGCAATATCCGCTATCTGTATTTATTTATTTATTTATTTTAAATCTGATTCATTCCCAACATTTAATTGAAACGTTTAATTTCAGTTTGCTTTTTGTAGCTCAGCAGTTTAAAAAACAAAAGTTATGTTAAATTAGAAAGGACAATCTCTGTTAAAGGCATTGGCCCCGAAATTCCCCATCATTCTCCCTCTCCTTTGGGCATCTCTGCACTAGATTGTATTATAGAGCAACTAAATATAAAATAGCAGCATCAGTGGTAGTAATCAAAATAACTCACATCAATTATTGAATACTTTAAGGATGTGTAATAACAAGTTATGAAGTGGTTTGGTAATAAAAAATAATATGAGGGGAGGATTGAGACTTATTCAGCCCTATATCGTCATCACTTGCTAAGCATGGCTTGTCCATTATAAAGTCACCCAGTAAATGTTTGTGCTGGTGCAGTGACTATGACCTGGCTCTTGTTTACAGTTTCATCCATAATAATTAACACACACAAAAAACATGAACAAACATCTACATTCCTAATATTTCCGGTAATATTTCCGAGTAACTGTCCCTTCACCAAAATGTCATGAAAAAACACTGTCTGGGTTATATTAGGATTGAAATAAAACCAATATTTGATTTGAACATCAGACTACAGACAACACAAAGTCTGTCAGACTATTATGAATATCTTTTATATAGATGTTCAGCCATGTATAATGTCTGTAAAATTGCTCTCAGTCTCATCACAGCTGAGATATAATGTGCAAGACAGGTAGATAGTACCAGCTACCTCATTTCTCACAAACGCAGAATGATATTTTGATTAAACCTATTTTGTTGAACACAGTCAATATTTAATTTCCTCAAACCTGATCTTGTCATGTGGATGTGAAGTTTGCAATCCATGATGAGTTATCACCTGATTGTTTACCAAAAGACTGTAAGAAAACAGGTTTAGGAGAAGAATGGCTTTTGATGTACAGAGCAGTGACAAGCCATTATGACACTTATTCCATAAAATAAACACTTATTCTATAAAACAAACACGTATTCCACAAACAAACTACAACTCTAATATTATTTTCAGCTATTCCAGCGGTAACTACATTAAATTCAGTTACTCGTCATTTTAAATGTACTAAAAGGTTCTACTCTATTCTTACTATAACACATTATAAGATTGCTCCATTGAGGAACAATGAGGATCTATGAGGATCTACTGTTCTGACATCAGTTATTCACTTCCAACGTTAGCCCCTATTCCAGTTTTACTACTTACTATGCATTAGCAAATGATGCTTTGTTTTGTCACATGAACTACTACTACTTAAATAATACTACCATCTATTCCAGTTTGTCAGGTATTATTTAAATGGCAACAAGTCAGCCTGTAGCTGTAGTGAACAGAAAGAACATTACATGATCTAAAGATCTGATATCTGAACCACAGTTTCCAAATGATTTAATAGTAAAAACAGCCATGTAATAGAATAAAAAGCAAGTGATATATGTGCTATTATGTAATGAATAACAAATATCAGTTTTAAATAAGCTGCTTCTAGTCACAGATTATTTCCTTGTTAGTCATTTTCTAAATCAGCAAACATTAAACAGATCTGTTGGAAACACTTAGAATAACTTTGTAATAGTTAATAGTAATTAATGTATTTACTAACATGAACAAACAAAGAACAATATTATTACTTATTACGGAATTTATTAATCTTTGTGAACGTCATTATTAAAAATAATTTTTTATTATGAATTCATGTACACTTACAATGTAATAACTAATGACTTTTGATTGTAATGCATTAGTAAATGTTTAACTGTGATTAATAAATGCCATACAAGTATTGTTCATTATTGTTTCATATTACTAGTCATTAACTAACATTAAAATACTTATTGTGAAGCGTGACCGATTTGTTACATGATTATAGACTTATATATGGTCAAACACAAGGGTTACTTCTGAAACATTTATAAAACATACCAAGAAAACTTTTTGAAATGATATCTGCCGTACAACAAACACCTCACAACATAAGATAACAGATCACCTGTCAAAACACACCATTTCTCCACAACAGGGACTTTTACACAGTGTCCTCAGTGCACTCAAAGCAACGGTCGACTGAACTCACAAGGTTGGCAAAACTTAGCACAGGTCAGTGTGACTGTATGTCTTAACACCCAAAGGCTCTGCTAAATCTATTCCTAACACGAAGACTAGCCTGCTCTTTGACTGAACACTAATTAAAGTAATTGGCCCTTCTGGCTACGCACCTTGCTCTTCACCTCCACGGCGTTCAGAGTTCGGTTGCTCGACACTCGGTGGTTTTTGTTCATCTTTCGCTAACTGGACCCCGCCGCAGAAACACAGTTGCCCTCCCGCGGGCTGCGCTCATCCGCTTTCAGCTCGGTCCGTCCAAAACGGCTTTTCTCGGCTTAATCCAATTAATGGCGAGTATCTCGCGACAGCTCCGTGTCTTCGCTTGTGTTGTGATCGGGAATCGAGTAGCAACGGCGACGCCTGTCAACTGAACGTGCTCCGAAACTCTGCCCCAACCCTGCCTCTCTCACATGCACGCGCACCGGCGCACACTCGCTCCGCCACATAGTACAGGACGGCCTGTGTGTGTGTGTGTGTGTGTGTGTGTGTATGTGTGTGTGTGTGTTTGCACCCAGGAAACAGCGTCAAGAGCCGGGCTATCAAGCGCGCCCCCTCTGGACACAAAGGACTTTCTTCAGTTTTCTTTCTTTTGGATGCCAGGGATCCCTATCCTAACATGTGGTGTAAATGGGATGGACTGTCTTCCCATTTAAACTGCGAATAGCAACTAATATTACACGTGCATGGGACTAAAATATCATTTGGAAAATATTTAGTTTCTATAGGCTACTTTACATATTTTTCTACTGACGTTTATTTATTTATTAGTTTGTTTATTTGTTTATGTGTGACTACAAAACCAGTCATAAGTTATATTTTATTTATTGAAACCAATCATCAATCCTCAATCAATACATACCATTAGTATAGGACAATATTAGCCCGAAACACCTATTTGAAAATGTAAGTGTTCAAAAAAATCCAAATAACATTGCTTTTAAACTTGTCTAAATAAGTGCTTAGAAATGCACATTGCTAATTAAATTAACATCTCAATAGAGCATCGTCGGTTATGAATATTCAAAGGAATATTGGCATAATAGAAAAATCTATACTTTTGTCTTCTACAATGTATTTTTGGCTTTATTGCCAACTATTGTTTTGTGCTTCAGTGTCACATTTTCTCATGTTTAAATTATTTTTAGTATTTAAATGAATTAAATTTGATTCTTATTTAATTAATATAACTTGGATTCGTTTGTTTGTTGTAAAATCAGTTACTACCAATGTAACAAAACAAAACAGTTACTAACAATGTAAAAAAAAGGCGTAGCAGCTTCAAATGTCAATCGTAATGAACTACAACTCTAATAAACAAATTAAATATAAAGCTAATGAATTTTTTTTTTAAAAAGTAGTTTATTCTGATAGACATTTGAAGATGACAAAATGAGCTACCCTTGTTTTTACATCCTTCTTTAAGGAGATAGTTCATTCTGATTTGCGATTTGTGATTTACGATTGACATTTGAAACTGACAAGATGTGCTAACCCTGTTTGTTTAGATGAAATATGACAGATTGAGCTACTGTAGCACATTCTGATGAGGTTGCACAAATCGTCAGAACACCGGCAGTGCTTGTATGGCACTTTCAGGTAATATTTGCCCTGAAAAGAACATTAGTCTACACACTAAAAAATCCGGGGTTATTTTTTCTACCCAAATGTTGGGTTGAGGCATTTGGGTAATTTTTGGGAGTTATTTTCAGAGTCTTGGGTAGTTTTTGGGTTGTGCTATGTAACCCAAACTTGGGTTATTTTCTGGGTAATAATTTCTAAGATTTGAATCAATGCAACCCTAGCACCACACAAGCACATCAACCCAGCTCCTTGGGTCAAATCAACTCCCAGCAATGGCTGACTGCGATGCCACATAAATATATTATTATTATAAATGTTTACGGGCAACCCATAAATATGAAATGAATTGTTTTGAATGCAGTTCATAATTTGTATTTAGTTTTGTATGATCTCTCAGGGGCGCCACGGTGGCCTAGTGAGTAGCACGTTCGCCTCACAGCAAGAAGGTCGCTGGTTCGATCCCCGGCTGGGCCAGTTGGCATTTCTGTGTGGAGTTTGCATGTTCTCCCCATGGTTGCGTGGGTTTCCTCCGGGTGCTCCGGTTTCCCCCACAGTCCAAAGACATGCGGTACAGGTGAATTGGGTTAGCTAAATTGTCCATAGTGTATGTGTGTGAATGAGAATGTATGGATGTGTTTCCCAAAGATGGGTTGTGGCTGGAAGGGCATCCGCTGCGTAAAACAAATGCCGGATAAGTTGGCGGTTCATTCCACTGGGGCGACCCCGGATTAATAAAGGGACTAAGCCGAAAAGAAAATGAATGAATGAATGAATGATCTCTCAGGTAAAGTGTATTTACAAAGTGTAATGTGCTGAAAAAATGTAATGGAACAAAAAATAAATAAAGCTAATACAATATTCACCTGTTTGTTTTTTTTAGGTGGTTAATGATTTTAAAAGAAAGCTAAATATTACATTTGAAAATATAACCTATTAATTAAGTCAAACTAACCTGTTATTTACGTAAAAATAACCAATTATTAGGTAGAAAAAACAACGCATTTTTTGGGTTAAAAATAATAACCCAATTACTTGGGTTAATTTAACCTCTGATGTGTTTCTGTCCTATATTTACCCAGCATTAGGGTTAAATACAACCCAATTTGGGTTGTTTTTAACACTGTTTTTAGAGTGTACATCTTTTGCATTTGAATTTTACCATAAAATGCAAAAAAAAAAAAGAAAATGTTGCATATTATAGGTGTTGCAAGGTGTTCTTTGCCACCTGTGTATCTCTCACAGTTTATTAGCACTTATTTTATTAATGTGAATACAGCCGTTTGCTATAATTAATA
This sequence comes from Danio albolineatus, assembly GCA_903798035.1. NCBI lineage: Eukaryota > Metazoa > Chordata > Actinopteri > Cypriniformes > Danionidae > Danio > Danio albolineatus. The sequence goes on along the minus strand of CAIGQQ010039592.1, from coordinate 1,047,930 downwards.
GTATATTCAAAAGAGCGACAACTACAGTCAAACCAAACCCAGAATTCATTGTACACCCAGAGCATCCCGCGCCTGTAGAGGGCGATGGAGCAGATCCACTGTTAGAAGTTTACTGTGGAAGAAGAGACTGACAGAAACAACGGACACTAAAGTAGGTACACGCGGTTAATAATATGTCATTATAGAGACGTTTTTAGTTTTAACACTCATGCGTTTTGAAGCTATTAAAGCGCCAGGATTTCATTGAAGTCTTTCTATCTGGATGCTTAACAGGTCTCATGGTTGCCACCATCTGTTTAGTCTGGATCTAATGGTTTTCGTTTCTTTTGTTCCATAAAATTCAGGTCTTTTATCATGGCGACAGTCCAAGTGCCTGGTCGTGTTCCCGATGAGACCTCCTGGATCTCGGCGAGTCCCGGTGGTCTGTGGGAAGTGCGCCGAAAGCGGCTTGGAGAAGGAAGTCGAGGGGACATCACACCTATGATGGGCTCTCTGTGTAAAGTCAAGGTGTGGAGAAAGACTGTCACGGAGGGAAACACACTGCCTACTACTTGTCCAGAGCAAGAATCAACAGCTGGTGTCAACTGTATCGAGCAAGCTACCTCATATCCCCGCTCGCTGGAGTCTGTGCTGCAGATTCCCCTGGATGAGTGGCTGGTGTTGCGCATGGGCGAGGGCCAGTGTGACATTACTGAGGGCTGCTTGGAGGGGATGAGGGCTGGAGAGATGTGTGAGGTAAGAACACTACTAAAATAAGGACGTACTGAAGCCTTATTGAACTATGTATTAATTGTTAAAGTCCCTGTGAAATAAAATATATAATTAATAATTTATTCGTTTAAAGTTGGCGGTTCATTCCTCTGTGGCCACCCCAGATTAATAAAAGGACTAAGCCAAAAATAAAATGAATGAATTTATTAGTTTAATGAATAATAATCCTATAAAGAAATATTGTTCAACTGAGCTGCTGAACTGTTTAAACATGATTATTAGCAGAGTTCAAGCTGACAAATTGCATTGCCCATGATGCTGTGCACAACATTCAAGCGATTGCAGTCGCAAAGCACACCAAAAGAAACTTCAGCTCCGTTAAGTTTTTCACACTTTCAGAATACTTTAGGTATTTGTATTTTATGCATATCTTGCAACTGATATGAAATGTATTGTCTCAAATAGTGCAAATAGCAACTTTAAGTGTTACATTTTTCAAACAACACAACAACAATAAAAAAAAAACTAAATAAGCATGATAATGCATGAAAATGTTTATAATAATAATTAAAATAAATAAATGCAAATAAATTTTAAAAAATTAGTTATTAAAAAGAATCAGGGCATATAAACGGTTTCAATGAAAATACAAAGCTAACAGATTGCATTGCCCATGATGCTGTGCACAACATTTAAGCTATTGCAGTCGCAAAACACACCAAAAGAAACTTCAGCTCCGTCAAGTTTTTCACACTATCAGAATACCTAAACATCTGTATTTTATGCATATCTTGCAACTGATAGGAAATGTATTGTCTCAAATAGTACAAATAGCAACTTTAAATATTACCATTTTCAAACAACACAACAACAATAAAAAACTAAATTAATAATTAAAATAAATAAATACAAATACATTTTAAAAATTAAGTTATAAAAAATATTTGGGCATATAAACAGTTTCAATGAAAATCAAAGAGGCAGTCATTATGGGAAGTGAACATATTAAACACTACAAATAGTAATATGTTGTATGTTTTTAATTATTGGATTGTTGCATTCCCTTAATGGTGTTACTACACAGTCTTGGTATCTGAATTGTAATGTTTTCTTTTTCTGAAAGCCATCCTGCCTTACATTACAGTTTTGTACAGACGCTAGGACACATTTCTCAATACTTAGGTCACTTTTGCAAAACTCTTCACACAGTAAGCACAACATTGTTTTGGCACAAAATGCATTCAATGACTACATCTCTCAAATTTCATGAATTCTTTTCTCACTCAGACACAACTGTCAAAAATCTTTGTATGTACAGGACATTTTGCACGTGGTTGCATACCGTTTTCAAAACAATACCTTAATGACAACAACAAAAATAACTTAAAAACAATAACTTAATGCAAAACTGAATAAGACAGCAAAATTCAACAGCTGTATTTTATTGAAACATATTTTAAATGTAAATATGCAGTTTAACCAGTCAGAATAGCATTGCTATTGTATCTGTATCAGTGGATGGTGTGTATACAAATTCTTGTATTTTGGAATTACCAAAAAAAATAAAAATAAATAAACAACATAAAATATTGACAAATTCTGCATCGTGTCTGATTCATTCCAGTAACATATATATCGCTGTTATATTCATTCATTTTCTTTTCGGCTTTGTCCCTTTATTAATCTGGGGTTGCCACAGCAGAATGAATCTGCAACTTATCCAGCATTTGTTTTACGCAGCGGATGCCCTTCCAGCTGCAACCCACCACTGGGAAACATCCATACACTCTCATTCACACACACACTACGGACAATTTAGCTCAGTGGTTCTCAACTGGTTTGGCCACGGGACCCACATTTTTACATGGTCATCAAGCCACGACCCAAATTTTTAGGAACTGTAATATAATTTCAGGAATTATAATTAATTTGAGTTTATTTGTTAACATACACAAGTAGTGACAGATAAATCATAAGAAAATCACCAGGACTAACAAATAAACATTATTTTTTGCTGACATTTAACAAAATGTATCAAATTATAGAAATATTACAAAGTAAAAACGACAAACACTGTAAACAGTGGTTAGGGTAAGGAAAGATTGTTACCATAAACAAAACTGAACTGTTAATTAAACATGAACACTGATCCTGTTGAACAGAACAAACCAGCAAATTGTAAAATGAATAAAATATTCATAACCATTTTTACATCTAATATGACAGCAATTAAAAACATCTGTTTCACTTAACAGTAATTTGGGAAGATAATGAGATAACTGAGGATGTGCTTTACTGATGTGATAAGAATTTCAAAGTCAGGAGTGATGGTAGACAGTGCTACCCGAAGATCGTGCTCTATGTCCCACCTGTTCCTTTGCTTTGACTCAAGCTGCACCATGGAAGAGAAGCCACTTTCACACAGATATGTAGTTCTGAATGGGATGGGTTTAATTGCACTCTCAGATCGTGAAAACTAGGAGAGGCTTACTTCACTGAATTTCTTTTTCAGCGTTTTATCACGATAGTTCCACGAGCTGACTCTCTGTGTTGCTCGACAACGTGACGCTTTCGGTTGTCGTGCGCGCATTTCAAAATAAAAGTCAGGTATACGCAAAACAAGTTAAAACAAGTTCAAAACAAGGATCCTACCCAATTCACCTAAAGTGCATGTCTTTGGACTTGTGGGGGAAACCGGAGCACTGGGAGGAAACCCACATGAACACAGGGAGAACATGCAAACTCCACACAGAAACGCCAACTGACCCAGCCGAGGCTCGAACCAGCAACCTTCTTGCTGTGAGGCTACCCACTGTGCCACCGTGTCACCCTGTTGCAGTTATAAACAATATATATTGCAGTTATAAACAGAGATGTGTCTGTTTTACACAAGAAAACACTGTGTAATGCTACATGTTGTTAGTGTTTTTTAGGTCATTGTTTTGTGGGTGGCAAAGTGTGTTTGTCGGCTGTCAACCTTTGCTAGTGTTCTGGAAGAATGAGTCCATTCATTCATTCATTTTCTTTTCGGCTTAGTCCCTTTATTAATCCGGGGTCGCCACAGCGGAATGAACCGCCAACTTATCCGGCATTTGTTTTACGCAGCGGATGCACTTCCAGCCACAACCCATCTCTGGGAAATGAGTCCATTTGACATAATAAAAATGAATTTGAATGAATGGAGTTACCTAAGTATTGAGAAATGTGTCCTAGTGTCTGTAAAAAAACTGTGAAAAAAACATTTTAACAATCTTGTTGAAAAAAGCTGTTCATTTCATGCCAATGTAGGTATCTTATATTGAAAAGGGTCAAAAGGACAACAATACATGACTGTGCACTTAATGGTTTGAATAGAGAAAATGAAGTTTTATGAATGATTATTTTATTAAAAATGATAGATGAATTTAAAGTGATTGTTTCTGATTTATTGGCCATAGATATAAAACGCATATCAATTAGGGCAGCCATTTGATGAAAATGACCTCTAGGAGAAAGTCTAAAGCCATTATTGTTTTAAATGGAAAAGTCATTAAATAGATATTATAGAAACAGTGTAATTCTGGAAGAATATTGGAAGAGTTTGCCCAAAAACTATTTACTCAGCTCCAGGTTGTCCAAGATGTGCTTCAGCTGAAGAGAATTTAAGATTTTACAGGAAAGCTTTTACTTAATTCAGCTCATTGTTTATGTTCAAAAATTTACATTTCATGCAATGAATAAATAATCTTTGATTTTCTTACATTTTTGATGTGGATCCACTCTCACGTAAATTAACTATTAAATCTAACATTTTCTTATATATAGTATTGTAACTTACAGTAAATCTACAGCATGTTTTATATATCTACACATATGTACAATGTTATCATGGGAAAATGTGATTCTATTAATCATCTATAAACTTTTTTTTTTTAAATGCAGTTTACAATAAGTGCCTGGAATGCAACTTGCAGTGATGTTGATGGTACCCAGACTAAAAATACAACACTGCAGGGATCGTCTCAACAAACTGACTGCTTTATGCTGGAGCTTCATTCTTTAACCCCGGGGCAAGAGTCTTGGCAGATGACAGCTGGAGAGAAGTGGGCTTGGGTTCTGTCTCACAAACAGAGAGGTGGTCAGCGGTTTGGGAAAGGGGATATCTGGGGTGCGGCAGACTGTTACTGCAGAGCTGTAAAACTGGCAATAACTTTACAGGTTCAGACAAGAGGAAAACCAGTGGACGAGACGCCTACAGAAGATGAGGAAAAAGAAGTTGAGGATGAGGATGAAGATGAAGGTGCAGAAAGTCCGAATGACTCCACTATTCCAAATGAGAAGGAGTACAAAACTGTAAAAGCAGAACTTCACTGCAATCTCTCTTTATGCCAACTTAAGTTAGGTCAGCTCGGTAAATCCAAAGACAGCAGTATCAAGGCCACAGAGCTGAACCCCAAGAGCACTAAGGCATGGTACCGGTGTGGGCAAGCGTGTCTGCAGCTTGGCGAACTAGAGGAATCCCGCATGGCCTTTGGAAAAATTCTGGAACTCCAACCTGATTCTGCTTCAGCTCGCACTGCTCTGAAACAAGTGAACTCGAAGTTAAAAGACCTAGACAGTAAACTTGGTCAAAGGCTGAGCAAGATGTTTAACTAGGAATTAACTCATAGAATTATTTAAAAAAATAATATTGTGAAACTGATTCCGGTAAAGTGCCCATAAGTAATGTTTTGGTCTTTGCTTGTAGTCCAATTTCAGATTTTAAAGGCTAAGTATGTTTACTGTATGGTTAGTATATATACGATCTTCAGTGTTTAATGTTGTGATTTGTTGATCTGTATAAACTTGAAAGCTGTGGGAAATCACAAGGCTGTTAGGACATTTGCTGAATGTACCACTACATTTTTGTTTATTTTTGTAAAATAAGAGTATATTGCTTTGATATTTTGTTCTAAAACATGTTTTTTATTCTGGATTTGTAACTGCTGTTAAAAATGGTCAAAATCTATGTTTTGCTCATTATTGCATAAACTAGTAATAAACGATGGTATTTATAAACGTTTATGTTTTTTCTATTTTTATTGAGTGACAAAAAATATATACATTTATATAATATCAGGTACGTGGTTTTGACTTCAAGTATTTTAATAATTTAATTGTGTGGCCAATGACATCATGATTCTCAAGTGGAGGTGACCAATCAAACGATGCTGCACTCACATTTTGGTAAATAAAAGCGGAGACTCAAAAGTTTTTGTTTGTAGACTGTTTACAATTTTTAAGCAGATTCAAATTCCTTAACTGTAAAACAACAAGCGATTAGAATTCTTGATAATGATAGCGTTGATTGCAAACTTGTTGTTTGGCTAACGTTAACGTTAAACCCTCTTTACAAAATGTTTGCATGATCCCGCAGATCTAAAAAGTAATAAAAGAACAATGTCATTGAATATTCAATATATATGTTAATATTAGGGCTGATCCATGTAAATGTACTCAGTAAAAGTGCCAGATGATGTCGCAAGCTGTCAAAGACAGCCCATTCCTCTCAAAGTTGATTCCAAGCGCCCTCAAATGTTTCATTAAGTTTGACGTGTTTCCCCCCTACACGCAACTTCTGTAAAGCGTCTGCTTCGCGTTGCTGTTTCAGAATCCTTCCTTGAGAAATACCACCGAAGTCGTCCATGGTGATGATTTGAAGGGAGTGCGCTGTACAGTGTGTGTGTGTGTGTGTCTGTCTGCGTGCGCATGCGTGCGTGTGTTGTCAACAGACCGGACTGGCTAAATGTTAAGGAGGACTATGCAAAATTGTTTCTACTTTATAATTAATGTCCTCAACTCGCAAAACAATTTTACAATGAATACAATTGTTTGTATTCAATACCTTATTATTATTATTATTATTATTCCAAAATACAGGCATTGAAAATATGGAAATTGGATTTGTTTGTAGTTCACATAGAATTCAACATGGAAATAATTTTTGTTTGTTATTGCCATTGATCGTTTTAAAATTCAAATGGCACTTACATGCCTGTGTTTTTATTTCTGTATTAAATACGGCTTTTCGTGATTAATCAGGATTAATCACAGACAAAAGTGTGATTAATCAGTTCATTCATTCATTAATTTTCTTTTTGGCTTAGTCCCTTTATTAATCCGGGGTCGCCACAGCAGAATGAACCACCAACTTATTCGGCATTTGTTTTACGCAGCGGATGCCCTTCCAGCCACAACCCATCTCTGGGAAACACAT
>CAIGQQ010039592.1:1010272-1035984 GCA_903798035.1 Danio albolineatus | reverse complement strand
GTGTGTGTGTGTGTGTGTGTGTGTGTGTGTGTGTGTGTATATGTGTGTGTGTGTGTTAGATATGTAAATATGTAAGGTCTATATATATATATATGTGTGTGTGTGTGTGTTAGATATGTAAATTTGTAGGGTCTATATATATTTATATATGTGTGTGTGTGTGTGTGTGTATGTATATATGTAGGGTCTTATAAAGAACAGATAGGACTTTGTGCTAAAATACACATTATTTAGTGGTGTTTTTTTATGCAAATACACATTCAAAATGTTTTTTTTTTTTCCAAAAGGAAACACACACAGAAAGTTTATTAAGAGCTTTTGGTTAGAATGTATTTAGTCATGTCAACTACTATGTACTTACATTGTGTTCAATATAAATGTTTTAAGTGTTCCCACATTAAGCAACACTAATTACCACTCCTGGTTTTGGAAGCATTAGAATAAATGTTTGTGTTTTTAAATGGTGTTGTAAAATGTACATTTATGATTGTATTGCTTGTTTTTCTGTATTTTGGGATTGGTTATGTTTTTGGATATAGACCTAGAAGTATGAAATAAAAGGAATAATATTATATTGCAGAAGACTTGAGGGGCTATTAAGATGGTATACGGGTAGGGTTAGGTTTGGTGGTATGGATAAGTTTAACAATGAGTTAAGGTGTAAGGGCCTGGTCAACAGTGTAATTATAAATGTAATCGCAGAAATGAATTACAGATGTAATTACATGCAATTCATTTTAAAGCATAACCAAACCACATGTACATGTATAACAAGTGTATAATCAAGTAACAAATGATTAATGTAAATGTAGCTACATAGTAGTTGATGTGACTTAATAAAGTGTTACCAGAATTTCTCATTAAAATCTAAAATAACACAAATGATTGCTCGTGAATGTGCCACAAATTATATTGCACTACATTTAAAGACAGAAATATAATATATATTTATTTATATGATTGACAGCTGTACTACTCACACAAAAACTCTTTGGCCTTTTTTAAAGCAGCTTTGGAACAATAATTATTGTGAGAAATGCTATAAAATAAACTTATAAAATAAATAGTCAGACAACATTGATATGAAAGAATGGTCAATTATTTAATAACATTTCAGATATAAACAGCATACTTGTTCATTTGCAATTAAAACAAAACAAAACAATAAAGGCATCTGAGCGTAGAGAACAGATTTAGTGCACAGAGGCATAAAAAACAGGTAATATGAAGCAACCCTGCTGCAGTACTATCCGCCTCAATTTTCATGTTAGAGCATGTAAGATTGATTTTTAGCTGTACAAAACAGAAACCGGCTTGCTATGGAGCATTATTTTGCAAACTAGTGTTTTCTTATATATATATATATATATATGTGTGTGTATTTCTTATATTATTCTAAATTTTCATAAACACACTGGTTTGTAGTGATTTTCCCATAGCTGCAAATGAATTGGAACTCTCATACATTCACTTACTTCTGTGTTGCAAAATAATGTGTATTAAGCATAATTAATACATTTTCATATCTGTAATAGGACCCATTTAAGCCTTTGCCCATTTTCTCCCACCAACGACACCATAATATAAAATTACATTAAAATCTTCACACACTGTATATATTACCAAACGTTGTTGACAGTATTTCTGCTCTAGCTTCTTTTAGACTTCTCTTTCAGGGTTGATTTATCAAACATGGACTGACAGGAAGACAGCTGAAACCACGAGTCCACAATAAGAACGAAAGGGATGACGATCCACAAAACATTCATGAACACGAAGTAGAACCAGAAGTAGATGGGATGACCATATTCGCTGTGAATATATCCATCTCTGTGCTCAGTGAAGAAGTAGAGGACTGCACCGTACAGCTGACCTGTAAGTAATGTTGGACGTTAGACTGAATATGTGCAACACACATTGTCTGGATCTGAAATTGAATACTTGCCTACTGAACAGTGTGCAAAAACAAAACATTTGGTATATGATTACGTTTGAAGGTCACAGGGAAGGATTTGATTTGTGAACGGCAGTGATGTGACTTACAGTATGTCATACGATGAAGAGAACATAACAAACATCATGGCTGTGGAGTAATGACTTCAAAACAAGTACCTTCTTGATAGTCCGCAGTTTTGGAGTCAACCACTGTTTGATGAGGTATGATGTGGAAAAATAACTGTTTGTATATAAAGTATGTGTTATGGAATACATTTCTTACCCAATGATACGATGAGCTGCAGCACAAATCTGTAGGGCCGATTATACAGAAAGGCAAGAACAGTCCATATGCTGAAGGGACCCCACATGAATGCGGTTACTGTCTCCATGCTGACGGTGAAATTATCCGCTCTAGAGAAGAAAAGTTAAACAAAAAATGTAGGTATAACACAATGCATAGATTCAATTTATGAACGCTTGTGTTTTACTTACATCGCATATCTGCTGTCTCCTTTGGAATATTCTTTCCCTGAAGAAGATCAAAAAAATAAATTTTGGTATTCAGATATTCAGCAGTGCTTCTTGTTTGGTCTGAGACCCACTTAATAACATATCTCAGCCAGGCAGTGAAGATCACTGTTTTTTTTTTTTTTTAAAGAAATCACATCATAAACGTGGCGATTATGTATAGGATTACAATTCACCGCAAGCCATGGGATTGGCTGACTGACAGGCCTGTCACAATATTTATTTTTGTTGTACGATATATTGCACCAAAATATATAGCGATAAACGATATTTTTGTCATTTTAAGACCATTTTAGGCCACTCATTATACAGGGACTGCAGAGTACTTAGGCAAATGAGTATTTTGACCACATCATCTCTTTATGCATGTTGTCTTACTCCAAGCTGTATAGGCTCGAACTACCAATTAAGCATATTAGGTGATGTGCATCTCTGTAATGAGAAGGGGTGTGGTGTAATGACATCAACACCCATTATCAGGTGTGCAAAATTATTAGGCAACTTCCTTTCCTTTGGCAAAATGGGTCAAAAGAAGGACTTGACAGGCTCTGAAAAGACAAAAATAGTGAGATATCTTGCAGAGGGATGCAGCACTCTTAAAATTGCCAAGCTTCTGAAGCGTGATCATCAAACAATCAAGCATTTCATTCAAAATAGTCAACAGGGTCACAAGAAGCGTGTGGAAAAACCAAGGCTCAAAATAACTGCCCATGAACTGAGAAAAGTCAAGCGTGCAGCTGCCAAGACGCCACTTGCCACCAGTTTTGCCATATTTCAGAGCTGCAACATCACTGGAGTGCCTAAAAGCACAAGATGTGCAATACTCAGAGACATGGCCAAGGTAAGAGGCTGAAAAACAACCACCACTGAACAAGACACACAAGCTGAAACGTCAAGACTGGGCCAAGAATTATCTCAAGACTGATTTTTCTAAGGTTTTATGGACTGATTAAATGAGAGCGAGTCTTGATGGGCCCGTGGCTGTATCGGTAAAGGGCAGAGAGCTCTAGTCCGACTCAGACGCCAGCAAGGTGGAGGTGGAGTACTGGTTTGGGCTGGTATCATCAAAGATGAGCTTGTGGGGTCTTTTCGGGTTGAGGAGTCAAGCTCAACTCCCAGTCCTACTGCCAGTTTCTGGAAGACACCTTCTTCAAGCAGTGGTACAGGAAGAAGTCTGCATCCTTCAAGAAAAACATGATTTTCATGCAGGACAATGCTCCATCATAGCGTCCAAGTACTCCACAGCGTGGCTGGCAAGAAAGGGTCTAAAAGAAGAAAAACTAGTGACATGGCCTCCTTGTTCACCTGATCTGAACCCCATAGAGAACCTGTGGTCCATCATCAAATGTGAGATTTACAAGGAGGGAAAACAGTACACCTCTCTGAACAGTGTCTGGGAGGCTGTGGTTGCTGCTGCACGCAATGTTGATGGTGAACAGATCAAAACACTGACAGAATCCATGGATGGCAGGCTTTTGAGTGTCCTTGCAAAGAAAGGTGGCTATATTGGTCACTGATTTGTTTTGTTTTGTTTTGTTTTTGAATGTCAGAAATGTATATTTGTGAATGTTGAGATGCTATATTGGTTTCACTGGTGAAAATAAATAATTGAAATGGGTATATATATTTGATTTTTGTTAAGTTGCCTAATAATTATGCACATTAATAGTCACCTGCACACACAGATATCCTCCTAAAATAGCTAAAACTAAAAACTACTTCCACACATATTCAGCTTTGATATTAATGAGTATTTTGGGTTCATTGAGAACATGGTTGTTGTTCAATAATAAAATTAATCCTCAAAAATACAACTTTCCTAATAATTCTGCACTCCCTGTATAATGCCAGAATGGCAATATTATAGCATCATAACGCAAGTACACTCTTCAAAAGAAAACATAATATTTTGTTCTTAAGAATATTTAATTTAGTCATTTTAATAATTTAATAACTAGGCATGGCGCCACGGTGGCGTAGTGAGTAGCACGTTCGCCTCACAGCAAGAAGGTCGCTGGTTCGATCCCCGGCTGGGCCAGTTGGCATTTCTGTGTGGAGTTTGCATGTTCTCCCCGTGGTTGCGTGGGTTTCCTCCGGGTGCTCCGGTTTCCCCCACAGTCCAAAGACATGCGGTACAGGTGAATTGGGTAAGCTAAATTGTCCATAGTGTATGATTGTGAATGAGAATGTATGGATGTGTTTCCCAGAGATGGGTTGTGGCTGGAAGGGCATCCGCTGTGTAAAAAATATGCTGGATAAGTTGGCGGTTCATTCCGCTGTGGCGACCCCGGATTAATAAAGGGACTAAGCCGAAAAGAAAATGAATGAATGAATGAATAACTAGGCATTAGACTCAAAATGTGAAAACGCATATCCTAAACAAATAATAATAAATGTTAACAAAAAAATGCAAGGTAAAAAATAACAGAGGCTGCGATACCTGCTATCAGATCTATTTTCAGTTGTCAGGCACCCACATCAAAATATACTTTAGTCATTTATAGTAAATACTATAGAGTTTTTTTGACCATACTGACACTGACAGCTCCAATAGAGATGGAGAGGTTGTGCAATCAGCTAAAATATTGCAAGAATTAGTTTTTATGTATGGGCGATGTATATTGCATCACCAAAATTATTGAGGTCATGTCCATGTATTGTACGATAAGTCGATATATTGATTATTGTGACAGGCCTACTGACTGAAATGAAAAGTCTGTGTGCATATACCCATTTACAATGGAAAGATCTTTGTTTCTCACACATTAATTGCGTTGTTCCATTTCTAAGATCCTTCATCAATGAAACACAACTGATGTTTTTATATTAAGTCTGATACTGCAATGGACCCGAGATATATTATTAAGTCCAGCAAAGAAAACGAAAATATTGTCAAAACATTCCATGGTTTAACTGTAATCATACAAAACTCCAGAAACACTTGTGTGACAAAAAAACTAAAAACAACTTCAGATCAGGGTGTGCATTTACTACAGGTAACTTATGTAGTAAACTTGCTCCCTGGCAACCTGATAAAGGGATGACACTGGCGAACAGTCATTTTCATAGTTTTTTTGACAAACAAAAGTGTTCCTGGAGCTTCATATGATAACAGTTGAACTATTGAAGTCATGAAATGTGATTTACGAGGGAGTTCTCTGGTTTAATCTAAAGCATCTTCCTTTGTGTTCTCAAGATGAATGAAGGTCTCGGGATTTTAGAATGACATGAGCTCATTACTGAGCTAATTACTAGCAGAAATGTCATTTTTGAGTGAACTAAGTAAACACATTTTTGTAAGAAAAAAAAACACAAATGACAATGATCTTGAGTACAATATACTGTTTTTGCTGAAAAGCGCATAGTAGAATCTCCATCTTGTGTCTACAAAATTGACTTGAATGCACCAGACGTCATTACAGAAGGAGGCCCGTTTATATTTAGTGCACTATGCATTAGACTTTCTTAATGAAAAAGATTCAAGCAATGACATGTTTACTGGACGTTAAGGGGGAAATGTCTAACTACCATCCCAAATCACACTAAAGATCAACTGAACCAGACTTTGAACCTCACTTACACAGCTGAGAAAGGAAACTCTGGTCTTCAGGAATGACAGCGTGGTATAAGGTGAACCATCCCTCAATGACCCCATGGATGAAGCCGCACACAGCGAACCAGCACAGAGCCAACCTTCTGCCTCCACTCAGCCTGCTTCCAGACACCTTACAGCCGGTCAGGGACCAGGTGGCAAACAGCAGGATCCCGGACACCGAGAAAAGAAATGTGAGGATCTCTGACATCGAACGGTCATTGGCCACATAGTTGGGAATGGACAGGTTGCGTGGCCAATACGGATGATTTACAGCTTCTGCCTCTATTGGCATCTGTTGGATGAAAGAAAGCATGTGCATGAGACAACAAATAACTCTTAATCTGAAGTTATAATGCACCAGATAGCGTTAAAGTAATATGCAATTGAGTTTCACACGCCAGTACTAACCTTTTAATGATTTGTGAATGATAATTTCTCCCTGGTGTCGGTGAATTGTCTTGTAAGGCGCATGCAGCTGTCCTCCTGGAGCTGGATATTGCGACACTGAACAAAGTTAACATCTGCTCTGTAAAATAACATTATGAAATAGCAGAAACATCGCGCCACCGAGTCACATCCAAGCCTAAGCCCACGTGATGCACGCCAGCCAATCACTGCTCGAAACACTAGGAGGAACAGCACCTCGTGAACTTTACTCGGCTTGCAATTGGATGATCTCCTCGGAACATTCATGTCGTCATATGTGATTGGGAAGTGCGCATTTGCTTGTTAGTAAAATATATTCGCGAAATCAATGTGTTGTCACTAAAACCAGTTTCTTTTCCATAACTGGGGTGCAACACAATTAAATACTATTTTAAGAGGGTAAAAAATCACACTCCTGTGCCGTGATAGGGAATCTTCCCTGCCGTGACCCGGATTCGAACCGGGGTTGCTGCGGCCACAACGCAGAGTACTAACCACTATACGATCACGGCGAGCTACCGGAGGTGGTGAAGGTTGCAGGCAGAAATGAGCTTTCATACCAGTACATCACGTCTACGGTCAATGTACTTATACTTTACTTACATAAACTGTATTCTGGTGACAAATTATATGGCAGCTTTTGTAGTTTGTTATTAATTCTAAGTAAAAATCCATGATTTATAATTATCGACACCGCAGCATGTTTGCATATTTAAGGTGAAGAATGAAAGTAACTTCAGTTGATGCGATTAAGCTTTAAGTTTTGACTTTTTACGTTTTTTTTGCGCTGGATACAATATAAAAAGAAAACCCAAAAATTAAGATAACCTTTAAAAGTGTTTTTCTTATGATTGGGTCGTTGTCAGATGTTGTCGTTTAGATAGTGTGCTCTCCACAATTTCGTATATCTCCCATATGGTCTAGCGGTTAGGATTCCTGGTTTTCACCCAGGCGGCCCGGGTTCGACTCCCGGTATGGGAAGTAGTGTTTTTGTTGTTATATTTGCTATTTAAGTGTAAACAGCTATGAGTGCTGTCTTAAACACCAATCCTTTATCTATCTATTAAAAGAAACACTGGAACGCAAACAAATCAAGTATTTTTTATATACAAGTTAAAACTACACATAAAATAACACTAGGATGCAGGGGCGCCGCTAGCAATTTTGGGCCCCATGAAAAAATATGAGGATGGGCCCCCTACTACTAAGCTAGCAATCCAAACTCTTCGTCTGCAGTGTAGTTATACTGACCTATGCATTTTATTATTGATTTTGTCCACTACTTATCAGTATTTAGTAAGAGAACGGCCATGACTGTAGCTAGCAGATGATTTATTGTTCAAATGTAAATGTAGTACAAAAAAGAAACAGTAATCAAATATTCACTGAAAATGTCTAAACACACAAAACACCAATGTGTAACTATTTAAATAACTGTACTTCAATAGTGTCTCATACAATGTGCAATACACTGGAACAGTGACAAAAATCAATAAGACAAAATCCTTATTACAATGAGACCCTTAAATAAGCCGAGACCCATAAATGATGCTGAGTGCATCATCAGCGTAATTAAAGTGCACTTATTATTTGTAGAGTTTTCAGTGTGAACGCAGTACTTACACTATTTATACTACAAAATGGCGTAGACAAGTGCACAAGTATGCGATTTGGGACGCAGCTGAAGTTAACCACGAGGACCGCACTCAACCAAGCATCAACTCTCTTCCCTCTACTGACGGTCTGAACCATACAGTGAAAGGTGGAGGGGAGGGGAGGGGTGCAATTTGACAGTGACAGACACGAGGGACAGATATAAGCCATATATTTTTTTTATTTCTAATAAATAGTTTTACTTGTAATTTAGAGATACATTCATAATTTATATTACATTATAGTACTGTTATTAAATATAAAGTAGATCTCTGTGGGCCCCTAGAGTGCATGGGCTCTTAGAATCATCCTAACTCCCCCCTTAGCGGCGCCCCTGCTAGGACGTTATTATCGACTATATGTCATATGTAAATGTTTAAAAAAAAACAACATTAAGAACATATGAACTTTACAAAAATCTCTCACATTGAACCTTCACAAAATGATTTATAACGTTGCGTGTGTGCTTGAACGTGGTTCTCAGAAAGCACAAGCAAACAAAACTCGTATTCACAAAACTACACTAAACTACGCAACCGTGTCATGTGACTTTTTATCACGTGACCGGTAGAGGCTCTGAAGCAGTCTACACGAATACATCTGTTTATCGAGTCAATTATTTTCTACATTTGTAATTTTCCACTTTGGTCTGGTTTGAAAAAACGACAGAAATGCGAGTTGATGAAGATCTGCGACTGGACGAGCAGTTGCTGCTTTTTATGGAGCAGCTCGAGGCTCTGGAGGAGAAACGACAAAAACTTAATTCCCTTATAGAAGAGGTGATTTTGTGACTGATTGTGTGTGAGGAATTATAAAGATATTTATTTTTAACAGTGTCCTTAATTCTGTTGAACAGGGATGGTTTTCTATCGCTAAAGCACGTTATTCAATGGGAAACAAGCAGGTCTCTGCTCTGCAGTATGCTAGTGAGATGGAGCCGCTTGTTCATGTTGAAACCAGGTCTGTTTTCACAACATGCGATTATCGTTAACATTACCTCGTACTTTGGTTTTAATCATTGTAATAATCGAATAAATCTACTTGATTTTAAGTTTGTTGGAAGGTGGAAAAGCAGAGTTCAAGTGTGAGAGAAGCGAGAATAAAGCAGAGGAACAGAAAAATAAAACAATAGAAGACATTGGAGCAAAAGAGACCGGTAAGTCAGACTAGCTAGCATATAAAGTTTTTAACTGAGTTAATAAGACTATTTGTATATCTTAAATATGCCTATTGTTTAGTATTTATCATTTAATATTTTTCACAGTGCACTAAAACTAACTTTTTGCCACATGGCGACTGACTTGAGAAATGTTCCAGCCAGTAGAATATTTGTACTTTATTTTATTAAAACGTGAAAATGATGGAAACATGCTATTATTATTAGTGGGGTTCTTAATTATTTATTTGTTTAGAATTATTTTGCCTTGCTTTCAAATGTTAATCCATTTATGTAGTCCACAATTCAACGTCTGAAATGCATTTTCAGTTTCATGACCTGCTCACATCAAAAGTGTATAGTATAAATAAGCACCCTTATTTAATAATAATGCTAAGATATTAATAGTAATAAATAAGTTGGCCAACTGGCAAATAACTTTGCTTTACTGACAACCATGACAGATTTTTACTCCCATTTGGCAGTTTATGAATGTTAATAATATTAGGCCTTCATGATTATATATGAAATAATGAAGAATGATATGATTTACCGTTCATGACATAATTAATAAATGTTACAGGTCTTCGGAGACGAGGAAATACCAAACAAAAGGAGGTAAAAGAAGATGAACAAGAGACAGATGAAGTGAAAACGAAGACAGAATCACCCACACCAGAACACAGAGATCCTTTGAAGTGGTTTGGGATCCTTGTACCACAAAATCTGAAACAAGCTCAGTCTGCCTTTAAGGAGGGTAAGCGCTCATTTGTCATGTTTTCTACCTACTTTTTTTAATACGCCTCACAGTTCTTCAATTAAAAATGAAATGATTAGAATAAAAAAAAATCTTTCAGCAGATCATGAATAACTCCACAAATTCATGAGTGATGAGTGATGTATATTAAATATTACTGCACTAGCAGAAATACAAACATAAAGTTATCTAGAGGAACAAAAGAGCTTTGGCGATAGATATGCTTGCGATACAAATGTCACAATAAATGATCAAGTATAACATTATTTTCATGTCAAAAATAAAGCCCATATCAAACTATTCAGTTTTCACTATGTATATGGTTTGTCTTAATATTTGAAGTGATTAGTTTATAGTTTAGTATTTTGAATGTTCCACAAACATGGACGTGCAATAGATGAAACACTAGATTGAAACACTACTTAAAAAAAGTAGAAGGAGCATATTGTTTGTTTATGCTATTAATTGTATCCCTCTATTTTATACTGATTTGATGTGCTTTGCTGAACGTTTGCGTTTATCAAATAACATTTATTTGAGGACTTATTTAAGCATAATTTATCTAATTGATATTGTTTTACTATTCTAAGGGTTAGTTGTTAACACTTAATGCAATTTACCTCCTCCCCCCCCCCTCAGTCATCACTCTGTCAGCAGAAATTGCATCCCTACAAAATGCAATACTTTCTACAAGGAAAGAGATGCAAGTCCAGATGAAGAAGAACCAAGAGAGGACAGAGAAGGCTCAGCCGGAAATAAAAGAGGAATAACAGGGGACTTTTTCATCCATATTCTTTATTTATTGACTTGTGTGGGATGTTTGACTGTTATTGTATAAACAATGCTGCTTTCCTAATTAAATGTGGTTGTTTTGATCAGTAATACACAGTTAAATTCATTAAATGAACATATTTACTTCCCATTGGATTTGTAATATATAATTTATGATTACTTGCGTTGCCAGATTTGTGTCATTTTAAATATGAATGCTTTTGCTGTTATATATATATATATATGTATATATATATGTAATTATCAGATTCTTCAATAAGTAATGTCAAATAATTAATTAAAACAGACATTGTTCAACCAGTCTCTATGTGACTGACTCATGTCTTTATTAAAATGCATAGGGAGTTTCATGTAGTTTTTCAATGTAAACTTGGGTTAAAAGAGCTATGAATGAAGGTAAATTGACTGATTTCTCATCATAAACTTGCACAGCTGGAACAAGGAATTTATTTTATTAAAAAAAAGAGTAATCTAATCATTTTAAATGCAATTCCTCTGCATTATAGTTACAGAGACTTTTTATTGATACCACACATTCCTGCTGTAACAAGTATACACGATTTAAACGTGCACGAGCATAAAGTATCAAGCGCGTCCTCGCAGTCGTGTTTGTTTTATGTACAATTTAGGCATTGACAGCATTAAATCAATTATTAACCAGTTGTTTCCACCAAGCGAGGAATAAAGCCGTTCTTTATTATGGATGCTTATGTAGACCTTTATCACATAGTGGGGGCAGGTCCAAAAACATAGACAACAGACAAATAGAGGCGGTATGATAAATAAATAAATAAATGCCCCATTCGCTGTCTACTTCCTGGTGTTCGTCGCAAATGAGCTGCTAGCGCATAGCAATGTTTACGGTCGAAACGGAACCGGGCATAATCGTGCTCACGCAAATCTGACGGACGTGCATTTTTTGTTTTTATCAAGACGTGAAACAGACAAGATATTTTCACAATGACAGGACAATGCAATCAGCGTCCGATCAGGTGAACGCTCTATCCTGCTATCTCTATGCCGAGACCAGGCTATTAACCTAAATCCCAAAGCTGAGCAGACATTTGGGAAAACAAAAGAGGATATCAACACTTATTTTGTTGCCGTTTTCACGGTATCGTCGCTATTATCGGGAAAGATTTGAAGATCACTGATGGCGTCAAAATCTAGGGTCTCCATTCTGGATTACTTCAATATCGTCTGCGAGGGAGAAAATGGCAAAATTGAATCAAACTGCAAAGCTTGTGGGACAAGAATTCAGGCTAAACGGACAGTTACTTCTAACTTTGTTACACATTTAAAGGTAAGGGTACATTTGTTATATTTAACAGTGTTCTGTACCTGATAACAAGAACAAATCGGAGATGTTTAAACATCCAAGCATGGCCACTTTTTATATTTACAGTTAATTTACACTAACTTACAATATTTACTTAGGGACCCGGTAGATAAAGAAATGTATATAATAATTAGGTAACACTTTACAATAAGGTGTACAATTAGTTAATGGATTTAATAACAAGAAATAATCATAAACAACACTTGTACAGCATTTATTAATCATAATTGAACATTTACTAATGCATTATTAACATCCAAATCTATGCTTGTTAACATTAGTTAACGTGAACTAACAATGAACAGCTGTATTTTCATCAACTAACGTTAACCAACATGACAAAATACTGCAATAAATGTATTTTTCACTGGTCATGTTAGTAAATGCATTTATTTACATTGACTATTGAACCTTATTGTAAAGTGTGACCAATAATTATTATAATTATTACTTTTCTGGAGAAAAGTAAAAACATTAAGATAAAATATGATTTGTCAAATATATTTTAAATTAAAAATGTTGTTTGCTAATTACTTTGCTAAATACTAATTGGGGCGTCACAGTGGCACAATGGGTAGCAAAATCACCTCACAGCAAGAAGGTCAATGGTTCTAGCTTCGGCTGGGTCAGTTGGCATTTCTGTGTGGAGTTTGCATGTTCTCCCAGTGGTCCCGTGGGTTTCCTCCGGGTGCTTCGGTTTCCCCCACAGTCCAAAGCCGTGGTATAGGTGAATTGGGTTGGTTAAATTATCCGTAGTGTATGTGTGTGAATGAGTGTGTATAGATGTTTCCCAGTAATGGGTTGCAGCTGGAAGGGTATCCTCTGCATAAACATATGCTGGATAAATTGGCGGTTCATTCCACTGTGGCGATCCCAGATTAATAAAGGGACTAAGCCAAAAAGAAAAATGAATGAATGAATTACTAACTGAAAGACGTTATAGATGTTAAAGTTGAAAGTGTGTGAACCCCTAAAATTGATTTGTTCTACTTGTGTATGCTTTGTACACTATTTTGTTACTACATGTTTTGCATATATATTTAACTGTATATAATCATGTCATATTCACAGCGTAAACATCAGGCCATGTATGATGAATTTGTGAGGAAGAAAGATGTGAAAAGAGAGGCTATGCAGACATGTACCGGTCCTCCAAGTAGTCGAGTGATCCCTCAAACTGCTGCCGGGTTGAATAAGTTTGACTACAGCGACCCTCGGCAATCGCTAATCTCTGAAGCTATTGCCAAGATGATCATCCGAGACCTGCAGCCGGCACAAATAGTGGAATATGAAGGCTTTCGGGACCTTCTCCAGCTACTGGAGCCTCGATACATACCAGTACCATGTCATTATATACAACAGCAGCTCCTGCCAGCTTATGTCTCACAAGTGCAACTGGCTGCTAAGCAGGCTCTAAAAGCAGCAGAGTCCTGCAGTGTGACCCTTGACCTCTGGAGAAGCAGCTCTGTGGGTAACAACTCTGGTGCTGGATATCTTGGAGTAACTTGCCACTTTATAAATGCAGACTGGCACATCAGATCTGCCCTTTTAGCCTGCTTACCCCTTCCAGACCACAGCAACACTCAGCAAATGCTCAGCGAGTTTGATGAGATCTCCGAATCCCACGGCATGACTGGTAGAGTGTTCAGAGTGGTCGCTGACCTGTCGCCTTGTGAAAGCAGATCTGATTTTCGTCTTCCTGGGTTCAGTCTAATTGGAAATGGTGAAGAAGATGAAGAAGGTGAGGAAGACGGTAGCAATGGAGATCCTGGAGAAGGAGAATCCAAAGAAGCCATTAGTAGCGACGAGAACCACAGGTCTTTAGATCAGTGTCTTGGTCGAAGTAGGATTGACTGCTTTGCTCGATTACTAGCTCAGTGCATAAAGGAGGGAGTTTGCGCTTCTCCTCATATATCGCTTCCTCTAAACAAAGCAAGCCTCCTCTATAACTACATAATTGCTACAGTGGCTCCTGAAAAACTTGTCCAAGTGTTCGGCTCCTCAACAAATTGGCAAAGACCCTCATCCACAGACAAGTGGAACGCTCAGTTAAAAATATTGCGCCAAATGGTGGACTCAATGGATTTTCTGGAGGACATTGTGGATAGGAATGACCTAGTTTTGGGTAATTTAGAAAAGGCGCTTCTGAGGGAGCTGGTTGAGGTGTTGGAGCCTTTTGAGGAGGCCTCAGACATGGTGCAAGGAGACAAGCATGTGTCCATCAGCCTAGCGCTGCCCTGTGTGTTGGGACTGCGCAAACATTTGGCTGAGGTCGTAACTCACCAGTGCTCTGGGATAGTGATGGGATTGTCTCAAGCACTGGACCGCAGACTGGCAGGCATTCTTGAGGACCCTCTTTATGTAACAGCCACCACTTTGGACCCACAGTTTAAGCTGTCCTGGAGCAGTGACAGTGACTGGCATAAGCAGGTGCTGCAGGAAGAGGTTGGAAAGCATACTCGGACTTTGAGTCCAATAGAGCATCACTCTGAGGCCCAGCCATCTCCGTCCAAACGCTGCAAGCTTTTCTCTTTCATTAAGCAGAGGCCGACCATGCAGGCCAAGACTGTGGAGCAGGAGCTGTCCACGTATCTCCACGAAGAACCGACTGATGAAGATCCACTACAGTACTGGAAACGCAAGTCCATTGATTTCCCTTTGCTTTCACAAGTGGCCAAGAAGGTTTTTACTGTGCCAGCAACAACCACGTCAGTGGACCAGATATTTAACACAGTTAGTAAGACTCTTAGACCAGACCAATGCCGATTTCTGCCAAAAAACTTGGACACTCTGATTTACTTAAAGGCTAACTATAGGATACTCTGGTCTTAATTATATCTCCTTTGAGCTGATATCAAACCAAACACCTCAAATACAAAACAGGGATCGTGCCTGAAACAAAAACTGCAGAATTACCCCAAAGTAAACAAATACTTTAGTTAGCAAATGTTTCCTTTTTTTAGTCATGTATAAAAGGCTAGACTTAAAGGCTGTGACACACTAATGCCCAGTTCAGACTGCATGATTTTTAAAGTATTGGCGTCACAGATGTTTTCACACTGCATGACTGTCTGGGCTAGTGTTCCATCACTGCTGTGTTTACACTGAAAGATGGATCAGCAACAGGGGGTCTCACACTACATGACTTTACAACAGGAAGAATCGCCGACATCTTTGTCTCGGTTCGCAATCTACGCGTCACAACCAAACACAAGCAAGAAGTGACATGGAAACAATGCAATGTCATTAAGTAAATCTTTTGTTATTAACTGCATCATGTAAAATAAGCCTTTAGTGGGCTAGAAAATGTACCTATTTTGCTCTCCTGGGTTTTGAAGGGAACTAGAAATCTCTCTCAATCTTTTCTTTTTTGACCCGGTTGTGGTATTGCTCATATGACACGTCAAACAGACACGGGTGCTCCTGCCAAATTTCTCCGTTTCTTAGGTCCAAATAGACCTTCTCCCCCAACCGCCCACTGGCCTGCAAATACCCATACTAGTGGATGCTGCTCTCTCATTGGCTGTAGGTAATCGGCGGTGTTATGTTCAATCAGAACACATTTCACATGACATGACTTTGAATCGCCGACAGGTCCAGATATTTAGCATGCCAAATATCTGATGGTTGTCGGCGACTCATCGGCGATTCTTTCAGATCATGTCTTTGGTAGTTCACACTGTGTGATTGTTACTCACGTGAAGGAGCCACGATTTGCCTGTGATTTCATACATTTGTGGATGATTTCTCAAAACCTGTCGGTGAGTCAAAATCTGGGCTAAAATCATGCAGTCTGAACTCGGCATAAGTCAACATGAAAGACCTAGCGCAGACAAAAGCCAACTGTGATGTCATCTTGGATGCACTTGAACACACTAAAAGGACTACAGATGACTACAAAGTAGCATGTGCATCATGCACCTGTGTGTAAGGAATCACCACTATTATCTATATCTATATTTCTCATTTAAAAGGGAAAAGAACTAGGACTGCAGATATGCAAACCATAAACTAAACAGGACTTGCTTTTCGTTATAACATCAATTAGGTTGATCACTTTCACAACTCATGTTGCTACCTTTTGCATTAAAACGCTCAGGTAAAGATGATGTAACTTAAGTCTGTTCTGTCTTAAATTCTTTGCTCACTTTATCACTTTTGTTTTTATTCTCACGCACTAATGCTTCTGTTAACCTGTACATCCAATCCGAGTGATCTCTCTTGCTGATGACCTGCTGCCAGTGTGAGCCAAACTACAGCTCGTGTGGAAAACACCAACATTGACTGAAAGTTTGCTTGGTGTCACAGCCCAAAATTATGTAAAACAACTACTATTATAGGTAAACATTTATAATGATATGCCATTTTTAATACCCCTGTTAAATGTTATTTATTTTCCCCTATCTATCGAACTACATATATATAACAAATAACTTATGCCTTCACTCATTATAAGTAGCTTTTTTGCAGACTTTTATGTAACATTAGGTTCTGTTTCACCATTCACCTCCTAAAATGCAACAGATCCAGAACAGTGCACACTTAATAGTTAAATGTTTATATAACAACTCTCCTTCACTATCAGCATGTTGTAGAACCACGGACATACCTATCCTTCAAGCCAAATGAACACCTGTAATAAAAAAAAATAATGCTACATTCACAACAAAACCTTAATCAACATTTGGTGTATAATAGTTAGCTGAAGATTTAATTTAAGCAAAGAATTGGATAAATAAAGTTGCAATATAGCTGACAAGCTTTTTGTGTGTTTTCTTTGTGCACAAAACTCACCCGCTAGAAAGCCGCAGGCAGGTTCTGTAATTGAAAATAATTACATTTTAGGACTGTGGGGAATTGGAGAACGCTGATGGTGGACTGCGTTCTCTCCTAGCTTGCAGGACTCAATGGAGAGAAATGAAGCCTGTGGGATATTAAGAAGAGCTGGTGTGCATTAAAGAACTTTTGTGTGGAAAGGCAATTTCATTTCAGTAAAAAGTGTTTGTTATTAAACCTGAATTTTGTCCTGTCATGACTGAAATGCTGGGTCATAATAACATGCCAGAGGTCAAGCAATTTCATTTTCTGTGTAGCACAATCACTGATGTCAGTGTGTGTGTTTACACTTATAAGTACAGCGCACCTGTTCTAGGTTGAGCATTTTAATGGTGGAGTTTGTGTATTCAGATCGTGTGGAAGAAAATAGCAATAAGGACATTAAATCAATAAACCCAATTTCAACCAGAATTATTTGTAAGGCGGGGCAGCACTGCTGCAGTGCAGATATAATGAACATTCATGTGTTTGTGTGTGTGTGTGTGTGTGTGTGTTAGACATAAATCTTGATTTCTGTTTTTCACTCTCAACAGGACTACAGTATCATTTTCTGGGTAGCAATGTGCTTCCGTTTGCATTTTTTATTTGTGCAAAATGTGATTTATAATGGCTGACAAACTTCAATAGGAGAAGCATAGTCCATTTGACGTTTCATTACAACATTTGTGAAGGAATGCCACAGACATACTGAAACAGCAACAGCAGTGGGTTCAACTGCCATTTAATTTCCTTATTGTCATGCTCCCTTTTTTGCCAAACCTCAAAAGAAATTACAGTCTCTATGCCAACAAAGGATGCGTGTCAGTGGATGTCATGTGTGGGTGTGTATTGGTCCATTGAATTTTCTATGAAAATAACATTTAAAAACGACAAGATGGCCATTTAAACAGACCAATTTGATTAAAGGGTCAGTTCACACATGACATCATTTACTCTATCTCATGCAGTTTTAAACCTTTATGAGTTTCTTTTGTTGAACACAAAAGATAGTATTTTAAATGCAGGTTGCTGCGACCCATCAACTTCCATAGCAGGGGCAAAATACTAGTGAAGTCACTGGATCCCAGCAACCAGCATTTTTCAAAATATCTTCTTTTGTGCTCAACAGAGGAAAGAAAGTCAAACAGGAACAATGAAGAGAGAGTAAATGAATTTGTAAATAAATGAATTTTCAGTTTTGGGTGGACAAAATGCTGCTCTCTGAACCCTGATGCTCACCAAACAACCAGACATATTTTAGTCCAACTCCAGTTAAACTCTGGTGTGGTTAGACTAAAATGTACTGTAAATGTGCTGTAACATAAACCAAAAACAGGTCATAATGTTAGAAGGTTGCAACCAAAAAAATAACAGAATGCTCAAACATACCTTGATTTTCTTGTCAAAACGAAAGCTCAGTAAAATTAGTTAAGTAAAAGGTTTTTCAGTCATATTGTAACCATTATAGAAAATAAAAATTGTAGCATTAACTAATAAATCTCAATCCATGGTATTCACACTACTGTTTAAGTATACTAAAGTTCACCAACATCAATGGAATAATTATACCAATGCTCTCCTCTATAGCAGTATGGCTCATAGTCTTAGTGTTGGCACTTGACTAACTGGATTGCACTAGCTATATCTTTAACAGAATCCTGGCTAAAACCAGATGAGTCTACACCCAAAGGTTATTGTTATAAACAAGCCTTTGCTACAGTTTATAGTAATATACTTAGTATCACCCAGCAGCCTGACTTCAGTAACTACTCCTTTGAATGAATGGTGTCTTATATTGCTATATATTATAATCAATAAAACCTAATTGATATTTATATTGTCTAGTGTATACAGGCCTCCAGGGCACAACACAAATATTATGAAAGAATTGAATGTTTTCTATCTGAATTGTTGATAAGACAGCACATGCCCACCTTATAGAGACTGTGTCTGTTCCCTGAACCAGTAAATATAAAAGCCATTTATGAGTTTAACCAAACCCATTTATGGGAAATAATTTACTTGATGTTCATCAAATTAAAAATAGAAATGTTGCAAGATGTTCACTTCACTTTTCTGATTTTAAAACAATTTTGACTTCCTAAAAATGTGAGTAGACCCCTTGCCTTAAAAGTAATTAATTGAACTATGTGCATAATTATAAAAATTAATTAGTCAATTTAACAGTTCCAAGTTATAATGGGTTTATGCACTTAAAGTAAAAAAGTAAAGTAGCTAATTGCTTTTTACAGTGTACAGTCCAAATAATTTATTCATTTTCCTTTGGCTTAGTGCCTTATTTATCAGGGGTTGCGTTTTATGCAGCAGATGCCTTTCTAGCCGCAACTCATTACTGGGAAACACCCATACACCCTCTTTTACACACACTAATACACTATGGCCAATTTAGCTCATCCAATTCACCTATCGGCTTGTTAAGTGTGATGTCATGCGATGCAGTTTCCGGGTCCAAGCACTCTATCAAATTGTACAGGGAGACTCAACAGATGGTAATAATAAACGTTTACAAAGCAATGTAATACTTTCGATACTCGCGATCGCAATATACATCCATGCATCTGACGGCCAGAAAGTTATATAAGTCGTGTACACCATGATTTTTATATACACAGCAAATTGTGAGGTGTTGAATTTCTGGTATAAGCCCCTGTAGTATTATAGTGTTAAAATCCAAGTGTACATTTACTGTTTTTAACACTGATAGGGGTTAAATTGTGACTTTAACAGTGTGCATTTTTGGTGTTGCCTGTCCATACTCCTCATCAGTGTTAATTGCACATACAACTTGAGGTGACTGAGTCAATACGGTCAACACGGTAGTGTAAAATAACATGCTCTGCTTAAGTGTATATATTCAACCCTTTTTAACTGGTGACTCGTGTATATACACAAGAAGATAGTGTGATTTAACACCTCTGGAGTTATATGTACACTGCACAATTTGCCCTGCAGGTGTTAAAAATGTTTACTATGGTGTGCAAATATTTTACTATGCACTCTGGGCATGCGCGTTCAAGTATAAACAGGAAGCATGTGTCTCGCTCGGCATTTGGATTTTGTTAGTCAACAAACGCTGGTTGAACGATGAACGCGATGGCAAAGAAAGCAAGAGAGGTCTT
Organism: Danio albolineatus; assembly: GCA_903798035.1. Taxonomy (NCBI): domain Eukaryota; kingdom Metazoa; phylum Chordata; class Actinopteri; order Cypriniformes; family Danionidae; genus Danio; species Danio albolineatus. The sequence goes on along the minus strand of CAIGQQ010039592.1, from coordinate 1,015,845 downwards.
TTTGAGGACAGACGACGAGGTCGAGTTGTTACTTAAAGTAACAAATGAATATAAAACATCTATGGCTGTTGAAAATACAGTGTTTACAGTGAAGGCTGGTCTGCTGTCTTCCGGTGGCGTTACAGTCATGTGCGCTTGACGAATAAGGGAAGGATACGCAATGACCCAAAAGCCCCAATCACGTAGCGGATCTCAGCAGCCACGCCTCTGTTTTTTAAATGTCTTCGTTTTCCCACATCCACACTGAGACGGGGCAGCAGCATTTCCAAAACGCTCCGTTTTCGCGGCTTAAAAACTCCGGCGTTGTGTGGACGGATGGCGTAACCGTAGCAAAACTTATGCGTTTTAAAACAAAAACGCACTAGTGTAAATGGGGCTATAGACACCAGAAAAGTGTTAAATTCAACACCTGTGGTGTAAAATGTACACTGGCATATTTGCTGTGTAGAATTCACTTTAATGTGTGATAGGACTAAAAAGTGGTCATAAACAAATATTTTCTAAATTCAAATGAGCAGCGGCTTGAAGCCAGAAACAGTATTTCATACATCAGGACTTAACAAGATACTGCATGTTTTGGGAATGTTGGGTAAACCGGAGCACCCGGAGGAAACCCATGCAAACACATGGAGAACATGTAAACTCCACACAGAAAGTCAGCTGGCCCAGCCAGGACTCAAACCAGCGACTTGCTGTGAGGCGAAAGTGCTAACCACTGAGCCACCCTGCTGGTCCTGACCCTCGACATAACTAATAAGGACTTAAATTTGTGAAGCAGGGACAACAAGACTTAGGTGCAGAAATCGAACCTCAAAATCCCATCTGTGATTGCGATCTTCAGGAACCAGACTCTGTTGTTCCAACATTATTGAAGTCTTAAAATATAAAGTGTGCTAATGGGTCATTGAGTGCAAAAAAAAATAAAAAAATTTCTTGCACTGACCAGTGTAATACTGACCTTTAAACAACCTTGTTATAGGGGCCTAAACTGAACCATGGCATTCACTATGTGAAGAGACTGAGTCATTCTGAACTCCTTGCCAAACTACAGTTATTAATAAACTGCCTGTTGTTGGTTTGTGAACAGCAATAATATCCTGATTAAAAGACCGGGGAAATACTTAGATGAGTGTGTGGGTAAATCAATGCTCATTACGCATTTGATATTAAGCAGGAAGAAAATGGCAAGCAGATGCATCCACTGAACAAAGTGTGGTGGCCGCGTTTAAACAATGAATGTAAAAACATCCCCCTCCTCATTATACTTTTTTTTTTAGCATGGAAACAAGAGAGCAGCTGCCCTTCAGTCTCCCTCCCTTGTGCGTTCTCTGACCAGCTCCTGTTTGTGACAGTGAGTTATCTTTATCTGCTTCTTTAACTCTCAGACTTAGGAACATATTCAGGCTGTCATCTCTCTGACTCACATACTAAATCAACAACAGCCCTCAGTCATTCACTTCTAGCAGACTCGTTTAACAGCACGACTAAGTCATGGCGGACAAAAAGGACAGCAAGACCCCCAGTAAAGGTGGTTCTATAAAAAAGAAAGAGAAGAAAGTGGAGAAAGTAGAGAATAAACCTGAAAAGGAGAAAGAAAAGAGCAAAAACAAAGACGAAAAGATGACAAAGAAGCCAGAGAAGACCCCAGAAAATCAGCCAAGAAATGAAGAGATGCCTCAGGGGAATGGGGAGATATCAGAAGAAGCCAAAGGCCCTGTCAAAAATGAGGAGTTTGAGCTGGAGCCGATGGAGCTGCCACCATTTGAGATCATTGTAGGGTACGTCAAACATCTATCACTCAAACACACAGCAATACTTCTATAACAGTATTTGCCTTTGGGTGATTTAGTGGCATCAGAACAAGGAGATGTTTTTTTTTTTAAGAATTTATTTTCTTTCAAGTTTGATAATATCAATCATTCAATATGGAGCACCACACAGCTCAGTACTCGGACCATTGAAGTTCTACATGCTACACCTAAGAGATATCATTGGAAAACAACTGTTATTTGGCGTATTTTTGGACATGGTTTCAACTGAACTCTACAGAAGTTACATACAGTCGTCTGTGGAAGACTGTTTCCATCATTTAAAGATTTTAAAAATAACATAAATGTGACTTCTCTCACGACTGACTGAATTTAGATTTTTTTTAATTGTCTAAATTCTCACAATTCTTTTTATATCATGAAATGTCAAGTTTATAGGTGGTCTAGAATTGAGAGTTTTACAATTTTGAGCAGTGCTACCAGATTGGGTGGTTTTAAATTGGATTATATGGGCACAAAATGGCACTGCCGGGTTGACAAAATTTGGGCAGTTTTGAAACGTCCATTTTATATTCAAGTTATTTAACAAAACATAACTATGTGCTCTTACTCCATTCAGTTAGTAGTGACCAGTGCATATTGCAAACCGCGTGGTCCTCTCCCCGCAAGAGCAGGTGAAGGAAAGTTGTATTCAAATCTGACTCCTCCTCGCATCATGCACGCGCATCACGCAGCGCCTGTGTTCATCACAGTGGTTTATCATGACACATCTATCTATCGTTTTTTCAGCAATTGACAGCAAGAACAAACAAAGAAGCGTTCTGATTGACATGCAGCATCTAATTATGTTCACAAGAATTTAAAACGCCAAATGAGATGAATTTAGACCCCATTTTAAAGTAAAATACTCTAATAGGTAGTGTAATCTACACAACAATAAGTGCAGTGTATGGGTGAGAAGTAAGCAGTGTTTTGATGTGATCCAGTTATTTTGTGGTTCTGTTACTGCTGGTGTTAAAAATTGTATGGTTAAAAATGATGACAGTTAAAGTTACTAGGTAACATAAATTGAAATTAAATAAAATATTAATCTAATATTTTGGGCGGGTTTTGGACAGCTTTAGGGCTGGATAAAGTCGGCTGTATCTGGCAACATTGATTTTGAGTTTCTTCTTAGAATAGAGAGTTAATATCAGAATTGTCTTCATTCTAAATTAAGTTGAATCAAGGGTGACGTGATGACGCAGTGGGTAGCGCTGTCACCTCACAGCAATGAGGGTCAGGAGCGGCAGAGTGGCTCAGTGGTTAACACTTTCGCCTCACAGCAAGTCGCTGGTTTCAGTCCTGGCTGGGCCAGTTGACTTTCTGTGTGGAGTTTGCATGTTCTTCCAGTGTTCACATGGGTTTCCTTCGGGTGCTCCGGAGTCTAAAGACGTGGTGAATTGGGTAAGCTAATATTGTTGTATGAGTGTGTATGGGTGTTTCCCAGTGATGGGTTGCATTTGAAGGGCATCCACTGCATATAACATTTACTGGATAAGTTAGTGGTTCATTCCGCTGTGGCAACCCCAGATTAAAAAAGGGACTAAGCCGAAAAGAGAATAAATGTAGCTGAACAAAAAATTCAGAGTCTCCAAGTACCAAGAAATAGACTAAATTCTGACTAAAACAGTTTGTTTTCACTTTTATGCTGACAATAAGATCAAGGTCACATAATTCAATGAAAAAAATTAATGGTAAACCTGTGAATTACAAAATATTGAAAACTGTTAATTGATATTATTGTACAGTGTGATGAGATTTTCAGGAGATTTTATGCAAACTACACTACTGAAATTGAAGACTCCCCGGGTTTTCACTGTGATGCCATAGCAGAACCAATTGTAGTTACACAAAGCAGCAGTTAATAAAAGAGACATTTTTTCCTATCAAAATGAGGAGTTTGAGTTGGAGCTGATGGAGCTACCGCCATTTGAGAACATCAATATAAACATAAAAAATGTTTAATAGCTGTAAAGTTACATCTTCATACCATATACATTGACATCCTGACGGCCCTGCATAAACCCAGACCTCAAACCCCAGCTCTTGATGAATCCATAGCCATCATCCAGCTTCTAGTGAGAAAAACAGAACTCAGAAGAATGAAAGCTTTCAAAACTGGAATAATGTTTGAAATTCAATGTTCAGCTAGCACATGGGTGTGGAGTTCAGATCCCCACAGACTTTTAACTATCTATTGTAACCGAAGGACAAAAGTTCAGCTTTGGTCTTATTATCAGACAATTGGATGTTCTTCCAAACAATTAAGTAAAATACTCCACCTGAGATTTTATAAGATCTTATTAAAACAAAGAGCTTCATACAAGCCCATTAACTCTTTTTTTGAGTCACTGTAGGCCCATTTATGTCCACTTAAAACAAAATACTTCAGTGTGAATCCTTTTTAAAGCCAGAATCAACCACACTACCTTTGCACAGATTTGCAGACTGGAGGAGTTGAATAATGTTGCTAAAAGCCAAAAGCAGTCTTTGATCTTGTTTAAGAAGTTGATGGATTTCAATCAAAAACATGTAGTGTATAATAGAATTATTATTTTTTTAAATCTTCAGACATTGTTTCCATCCAGTCAGAAGATATTTCAAGATCATGAATCGCATAGCAACAAAGGCAATTGGTAATTATATTATATTAATTATAAACATTTCTGCACAGTTTTATTTTCATAGTTTGTTGTGTCTTCAGTAATTAAGTGGATGATTGAAACTTTTCTCTGTAACATTCATTTAGTAGAAAGACAGTAGTGTTGTAGTGTGCAGTGTGATGGTAGTTAAAAAATTGCTTATATTTGTGATTTGTTCAGATTTCATTTGTTTTGTCATGAAACAAGAACATGCTTATTTGTGTTTCACAATCTGCACAACGAGTCTCTGTGAGTATTTGAGGTAATAGTTGCTGTTAAAGTTTAAAGTGACATGATTAGGATGACTTAATCTAAGCTCTATTCACTTGTTGGGTTTCTGATGTAATGATAGTAAAGTTTTCATATTAGCAGTTTTGTAACATCCATGTTTATTTATTTATTTTTTCATAAATGCATTTAAAGATGTTAGTTGGTTTATGTGCAGAAAATGTAACAACTTGCCTACATAACTACAAACTAAAGACTATGCACCGTGCAGTCATAAAAAAAGGAAGAGAGACACTTTTTGACTGAAAATGCAAAGCACTATTTTAAAGCTTCATGTCATTGCCTGGCCCTCACTGGCCATCACAGTGTCTGTGGTGACCCTCACCAACCCTCAGTGTCTGTGGTGACCCTGACCAACCCTTAGTTTCTTCTGGTGACTCTCACCAACCCTCAGTATTTTTAGTAACCCTCATCAACCCCTTTGTTTACTGGTGACCCTCACCATCCCTCAATATCTCTGGTGACTCTCACCAACCCTCAATATCTCTGGTCACCCTCACCAACCCTCAGTGTCTGTGGTGACCCTCACCAACCCTAAGTTTCTTCTGGTGACCCTCACCAACCTTCAGTATCTTTGGTGACCCTCAACAACCCCTTTGTTTTCTGGTGACCCTCACCATCCCTTAATATCTCAGGTCACCCTCACCAACCCTCAATGTCTCTGGTCACCCTCACCAACCCTCAATATTTCTGGTCACCCTCACCATCCCTCAATGTCTCTGATGACCCTCAATGACCCTCAATATCTCCGGTCACCCTCATTGACCCTACATATCTAGTCACCCTCATCAACCCTCAATACCTCTGGTCACCCTCACCAACCCTCAATATC
>CAIGQQ010039592.1:966716-993286 GCA_903798035.1 Danio albolineatus | reverse complement strand
TCTGTCTGTCTGTCTGTCTGTCTGTCTGTCTGTCTGTCTGTCTGTCTGTCTGTCTGTCTGTCTGTCTAAAGATGGTGATAAATAAAACAAATCCTCTGCCTCTATTCATTATTTTGATTCAGTTGGAAGTACTTCACTGTTTTTGTTCAATGCACTTCTGCACAAATCCTCACATTTTAACAAGTGTAGACACAATGTAGACAAGATGTACTGCAGGGATCTTTAATGATTATATTGACCTTTGCGAGATTGTGATCTAAGATGACAATGACAAGGTTTCAGTGATTAAGAGTTTCTGCATGCTTAGGCATAAACAGAGGTCGGATCCAGCTCCAAATTGGTGGGACTTGAGCTCCAGGTGGGCTGTATAATGTCCTGGAGCTTTTGATTGCTTTATTTAATGTGTTGTGCATGACAGAGTCCAACCTATTGTGGTTTATTAAAGTCTTTACCTACTCCAATCCCAAACCTACCAATTACAGAAGAAAATAGTAATTGTTAATGTACAATTACACAAAAATCATCCTATATTGATGTGCACATGCATGGTAGTGCAGCTGTAACTTGTCTAGACTAGGTTTAACCCAACCTACACTCTCAGAAAAAAAGGTACACAATGGTGCAAATAATGTTCCTTGAGGAACACCTCCTATGATACTGTTCTGTGCCTTTTATGGTACAGCTGAAATGAAGGTACACAATTGTTCTCATATAAAAGGTACAAAAGTGTTGAACAACTCTTTCTTTATTACAGTATCTATGAAAATAAAGATGACTGGGAAGGCAAAGTGATTTTTATGAATAATTTCCATATTAAAACAAGAATCATCATTTAAAAGTATATGTTTAAAGATACTTATAAACATGCATTTTTAGTTCTATAATACAAAACAACTGGTAAAACATAAAACTATTGTAAACTAAACATTTAAGGCATTTTAATAAATGTTTGGTAAGCATTTTTGACACTGTAAAGGTACAAAGTGTCTTGTCACTGTGGTGGTACCTTTCACAAAGTATACAATATTGTATCTGCAGGTTTTTAAAAACAAAGGTACATTTTGGTTTCCTGTGGTACAAATCATCACCTTAAAAGTTACAAATTTGTTTCTTTTCTTAAGGTACAATTCTGTCCCATAAAAAGGTATTGCCCCAGTGACAAGGGTTTGTACCTTCTTTGGTACAACATTGTACCATTTTTTCTGAGAGTGTACCCATGTCAAAAGCCCCTATCACTTTGAGGCAACCTAGTCTACTTGCAGCAAAATTAACACTATCTCTGGGATGCAGTGTTTTCTGGTGTGCTTTCCGGGCTATTCATTTATTTTCGTTAGGTTTAGTCCCTTAGGTATCAGCAACTGCCACAGCGGAATGAACCGCCCTGGGCTTTTCAGTATTTGAAAACAAAAACGCTGATAAAATTTGCTGTGATTGATAAATCAATTAATTCAAGATCACTATTTGTCACTGTTAATGTTAACTACCACTTCTATAACAGTACAACATGTATAAAAGGTGTGAGTGAGTAAGCGTGGAAACTAATTAGCATATTCATAAATGTATAATGAACACAGCATTGGGAAAAACTACTCAATATCTTGTTTTGATTATCAGATATGAGGTTAAGAGATAAAACGAATGACTATCAAAGATTTTTAAAAAGCCAATCAAATCTCAAGCTATGTTTCTGATTGTAATCTGCAAATGACAGCACTCTATACAATTTCAAGGAAGACACTGACGCACACAGGATGACATAGAAATGTTCAAAGAGTTTATTACAGAAATCGCAGTAGAGGCACTACCTCACATATATAGGCACTGAACTACTGAACTGGACTCGCAATCGTGTGTTAAACACGGTTCAACACAATTCAGATTTCAATCCAGACCACAATAACCCATCTACAAAGTTTTCAAGTGAAGTTCTCGATGCGATATGCAGCTTCATTTTCCGCTAGCATACAATTGGGGGCTTTAACCGGTGCCAAAAGATTTCACTAATACTCTGTGCAGTTTATATATTGCTTTCTAACTATTTTTCACCCTGAAGACAGCATTAAAGGTGCTGTAAGCCATTTTGGGTATAACACATTTAAAATATAGCTACAATAGAACAGATATCACTGAAATAGGTGTCCTGAGAGATCACACCTGTCTCTGTGACAGAACGCGATACTGTAAGAGAGAAATTAAGATAAAAATATTCAGGGGCACCCAATGCTGTTTTAGTTAATCAGAAACACTTGTCACTTCACGATAAATAGTGGTGTTTGTCAGTAAATTTGTACATTTGAGGGTTTAAAAGATTGAATTAGTATATTTTAGAGTTTCTGGTTGAATTAGTATATTAGAGGAACATTGGCACTTACAGCACCTTTAAAGGATCAGTTCACCTAAACATTCAGTCATCATTTCTTCACTCTCATGTCATTCCAAACCTGAGTTTCTTCTGTGGAGCAAAAAGGATTTTTTTTAACACAATGACAAAATTTGACCCCTGTGTATGGAAGCTCAAAAATAAATATATGAATAAGTAAAATGGATGTAATATCAATAAATGTATAATACTTCAGAAAAATGTCATTTTATGATCTATATATATGTTTCATCTCACAATTTTGAAAAAAAGGAGCCAGAATTGCAAGATATAAGAGATAATAGAGAAATAGTAGCAAAGAAACCAGATATTTAAATACTCAGGATCCTTAAGAACAAAATTCAGAAACGCATGTTACAAACTCAGAATTGTGAGAATAAAGTCTGTTTTCCAAATTAAAAAATATGCAATTTCAACACAGGCTCATTGTAAAAACATACCCTTGTATACATTTCTGAAAGCACAAATTGTGTAGCCAGAGCTACGGATGGCTGCAGTTCATCTTTGAAACGAACGCTACGATGAGGTATGATGTGCAGCCGATGGCTTTTGTTTCTTTTCACGTTACCAGCTGAGCCATATGGATGACTGTTACCAGTTTGCCCAGTGGCTTGCCGTGTATGTCAGTGGACTTGAGACACAGAAAGGAGGTGACTGTGACGATAGGGTTCGAGTCTGGCAAAGATTGGTTCCCTAAAGCAGGTCAAACAAAAGGCAAAATATAAAATGATCAAGTAAATAACATGGTGAGAACGTGGTTATATCTGAATACCTGATAAAAGTCAGGCGGCCGTGAGGGCTTTTCTTTTAATGGATTGGTTTTGAAAACTGTCGTTGGGTTAATCTGTGCTTTTGAAACACTTTCGGTTGGGTTTAAGGAAGGGGGTCGGTAAGGGTTATCAGTTGGTCATTCAGTCAGTCTATAGCGACCTCTGGTGGATTTATTCGAGAACAGCAGGCAAGAACGGCTCTCGCGAGAGAAATTTGTGATCTGAAAAAGTGTACACAGCGGCTGCTGGTGGGTTCGTGAAAACATTCATTCATTTTTCTTTTCGGCTAAGTCTTTATTCATCAGGGGTCGCCACAGCGGAATGAACTGCCAACCTATCCAGCACATGTTTTATGCAGCGAGTGCCCTTTCAGCCCCAACCCAGAACTGGGAAACATCCACACACTCTTGCTTTCACACACATACACTACAGTCAATTTAGCTTATTCAATTCACCTATAGCGCATGTCTTTGGACTGTGGGAGAAACCGGAGCACCCGGAGGAAACCCACGCTAACATGGGGAGAACATGCAAACTCCACACAGAAATGCCAACTGACTCGGGGCTTGAACCAGTGACCTTATTGCTGTGAGGCGACAGTGCTACCCATTGCGCCACTGTTTTGCCCTTTGTGAAAAAAAAAAACTACAAAAAAGTACCTCCTGGGATGTATTTCATGTTCTCCAGAAATGTATACAGGAGTACATATCAATAATGAGCGTGGGTTGCTTAATTCCTCACAAATTAATATAAAGCTGCAAGATCCAAACATGCACTTGTAAGTTGTGAAATAATCTTACTTAAACATCGCAGAAATGTCTGAGTGCTGTGCTGTGATCAATTTCTTAAATGGCAGAATCAAGCTTCCATAAGTCAGTGTCGTATGTTGCATGACTTCCACACAGGCTTAGAATGACATGAAAGTAAAAAGTGCTCAAACTTTTCCTTCACCCAGCTCCTAAAACACATACATTTGCTTCTAACATTTTCACTTTTACGTAAATCTTCACTCCACATCCATCAAGAGTCTAGAAATGAATAAATGTAGTCCCACCTCAACAGTGCTCATACAACATCAAATCTACAGTCCCACAGTTCTTCACAGAAAAATTGTGGAAAACAGTTACCTGTTTTTCAAAGTGTAACAACAGAGGTTGATTCAGTGCGTGGTCGACAACAGTACGCTCGAGGGTGAAATAGCATTCGTTGTGTGGATGTGTGCAGTGTAATCTCATGGGACATGGCGAGTTCCCCTGGGCTGCCTGTGTGTCTCTGCTCATCTGCCTCAGCGCGAAACAATCCTCCATGGCAATATTTCACATGAGGAAAAAAAACACAAACCAAATTTGTGTTTCCGGCAAAGGGCTAAAACCGAGACTTATCAGTCTAGATTAGCGATTATGCAGTGAGATCATGTGCATACTGATTGATTTTTTTTTTGTAAGAAGAATATGCATCAGAAATATGCCAATATTATCGGCATTGCGTGTTGAAGACTGTCAGAGGCTATCAGCTAGCACTAATACACCACTACATGACAGCACAACATCATAAAGAAACAACAGACCATCTCTACAACTCCTTGGATAACCCATCACCTCACAAATCAACAAAACAAACAGGTTAACCCACGAAACACTGGAGAAAACACTGCATTAGTTCAACAACCCACCACAGAGAATATTCAAAACATGAAAGGAGAAAACGTGAAAAACCACTGCAAAACAACTGCTACTTAGAGTTTAACTGATCATACGCTGCTGATTTTACTCATCAAAATAAGGGTAAAGAACAAAACGCATCTGAACATGTTTGTGTGTTTAAAAAAAGCCCAATGATTTGAATTCCCTTGAGTAATTTAAAGCACTGTGGAGAGGTCCACACCTCGGAAATAAAACATTTCGCACCTCTCGATATGAAAATGGAGGCTCAATTCACCTCTCTGGCTCTCAGCTTGAGGACAAATGAATTCAGAAAACAGCCTGTTTAACATCTTGAGACATTTGCTTTTTTCACAAGAGTAAGGATGTTCAGCATTTCCATTTGGTAGAGACGGCAGAAATGAGTCTCAAGCAAAAGCGAAAAAATACTCTGCCAAGATGAGTCATGTGTCTTGTTGCAGAATTCACAGACGTGAAAAAAAAATAGAGGTATATTTCTCTCGGCATTATCTCTTTTCCTCAGATCATCTATTCACACGTTGTCATCTCCTGCGGTGCTAGAGGGGGCTTCAAATATGAACCTCTGTGACATTTAACCTCACGGAAAGCAAAGTGAAAATGAACTCACTATATTTGCAGCAGAGACTGCATTAATGTGACCATAACAAATAAAAAAATAAGGTAACACTTTAGTTTAAGTAACAATTCTCCCTATTAACAGGTTGCTTATTACCTGCCTGTTATTAAGATATTGGATGTTTATTAGTACTTATAAAGTACATATTCTGCATGATCTTATTCCACATCCCTAACGCTAAAACCTAAACTATCTTAATAAAGATTAATAAGCAGCAAATTCGTGACAAAAGTCATAATGGTTTATCAATAGCGATAATTGTATCTTAAAATAAAGTGTGACCAAATATAAAGTATTATAATAAAAATATATCTTTTCAAAAGGAAATCAAATCTGACAGCTCATCTGCTGGTGTTGTCATTTCTTCCAATCCTCTGTTGTTTGCGAACAGGAGGACTGTCTGTCATGGCTTCATACGGTACAGGCAGAAATGTATGTCTGCTTTCACTGTGATGTGATACATGAGATCAACCAGCACAACACCAAATGTATCGGGGAGGAGTAAATTATGTTGGTTCTTTCATTTTGATGCTTCTAAAGACTGATTCCTACTTTACCAACAAACGCCAACCACCAAATTACAGTACGTCACTTCTCAGACATTTCACAACCCAACAAACAGCAACTGAACATGCTCGTTTGGCGAAAACAAGCACTGATTAATGCCAACAGATGTCGATGGGTAACACACGGATTTGCCAAAACTAGAAGCATCTGTTGCTGTTGGTCAGCTTTTGTTGGTGCGGTGTGAGGTGCTCTTAAAGACCCATATACTTCAAGCAAAAGCGAAGAATTTTCAGGCCAAAATAAAAGTTCAATTCAGGTGTTGAAAGAGCTTACCATAGCAAACTTTCTGTAACAGTTTAATTTGGCTGATAAACACCCTCAATTTACCATTAGTCTGTGATACTTACATATACGGTAGAAAATTAATCAAAGACTAATTTCATGCGCGTTTTGTCAGTAAAGCCAGTTCTAGTAAAACTCCAGAAGGCTTTATGTAGTTAATACTGCATGTGAAATTACCACATATAATACCATCTTTTTACACCAAACTCACTTTATAACTCAAGTCAAGTGTTGACGATGAAATAAAATACTTTGGTGAGATGATTCTGTAGTGGTGTGATCATTAGTCACACTGAATCAATGAAAGCAGATAAAACTTCTGTTTATAATGCAGCACTTTAGGGATTTCCTGGGTTTCTTCTTTGTGGGTATTTGTGGGTTTCTGAACGAGAGAGCCCTCTGGTCTTCGGAGGAGATTTACTACTGATCACACAACCATGCTTTCCTGACAAGATGTGCATGGCAATCACAATTTGCTCAGTGTTGTTTGTGATTTTATTTTGATTGATCTGTCAGTAAATTAAGCTCGGTTTTATAGTAGAAACTAAAATCAACCACTTTACTCATTTTGGTTTAATATTGGAATGCAGCTTGTTTTAAGTTAATCTGCTATATGAAGTGATCTGCTTTAACACGACATGATTTAAGAGCCAAATTTCAGAGCTTTTTCAAAATTCACATCGCTATAATCAGATGCTTTTATTAACGGCTGTTTCTGGCCACTCTCATTTTAGTTATTTGCATCATTGAAAGGAAAATGCACAGCATATACAGTTCTGGAAATTATTAGGAGACTTTTTCAAAGTTATTATTGGTTTTCTGGATTTTTAAAGGTCGGGCGATAATTCCCATAATTCTGATAAGTAGCCCAAACTGCCTGTCAGCAAATGCAGACTAGCCTGCTTTTCTGAGCTAAGGTTGCTTTTATATTCACATTGGTTCATTTATGAACAATGACAGCCTGTTACCATGCTACTCTGAACATTTGCTCTGAAATAGCATGTAATTATGGCTTAGTAGTAAGTGTAAATCTTGCATGCTGCCGGCCAACCACTAAGCATACAGTAGTCGCTTTAGGACAGCATTTGAGAGAGTGAGAGCAACAATCCTTGCATGCATGAAATATTGCACATTATGACAAGTTTTGCTTGCTAACTACACAACTGAATATGTGCTAGATATAATACAGTTTTTTGTTGGGAATTGTAGTATTATAAAGCACTATGAAGTTTTCTTACTGGTGAATGACATGAACCAGTGAGTCTCTGTCATCTTTCAGCTGCACGTTCGCGATTTCAGGAGTCGTGGCTTTGGACGTCAGAGGAGGGATTGTGTTTCAACGATATTATGCTAAACGGTTAGCATTTAGGCAGATCACCTACTGCACGTTTAAGCTCTAAAAACATACAGTCTTTTATATTAAACCAAACTGTCATTTTTACTTTTAGCAAATGGGCTCTACTAATTTCTTATTTGTCACAAACTGAACAACTTTTGATTGCAAACTCTGAGAACTGATAATGACTTTGAAGTGGTTTCTTGATTTTTTTCCCCAGAATATTTAAATATTTACTAGAGCTGTGCCCAAAAATCATTGTAGAAATCAATTCTGCATCAATTTTGAAATTTTCTAACTCCATCGCTTAGTTTTTACCAGCAGATGGCACTGTATGCTTTACAAACAGCCATACTCTGCTCACCTCCAATTCCTTATACACACCACTTGAATCCAGTCAACTTACAGTACATGACTCAGCCAAACACACAAGCACTTTGAGTGTATGGTTAAAAATTGGCCTGAAGGTCCATTCACACCGGGACGCTTTTTGCTTGCGCTTTTTGTCAACGTTTACTGCCTCGGGGCAAAACAAGGAGCACCAATGTGATCATGCACACCAACGTACAAAACAACAGATGTTAAATCGTCATTTTTTAAGAATCGCTTCATGCTCCTTTGTTTTGTTTTGACACGCCGCATCAAATCAGATTGCCAGTTTTGTTCACTTGCCTGGAGCTTGAACTTGAAGACAAAAAAGTGCAAAACAATGGAGGCGATCCCAGTTTCACTTTCATTCAATAAAAAAGATGAAAATGTCCTGGGTTTGAATGGAAAAATAAGTCTCAAAAAGTGCTAATGATATACGTGAGCAAAAAGCATCCCGGTGTATACAAGCCTTAAAGAGAAACTTAGAAATTAAGCAAAAGATCTATTTTAAAAAGGAATAGCAATGCGATTTTGTCACAGCTTTAATTTTTGATCTAACACTGCAGTGAGGAGGGCATCAGAATGTTTGCTAATAGTATTTCATACTTCTTTCTACCCCTAATAATGAACAGAAAAAGCCCTTTGCATTGAGCATATCGGGGCCTTAATAGTCATTTAACGCAAGTTGATAAACCAAACAAACACTCAACCTTCCCCAACTCAACCAAAAACACACATGCAGCCATTCACAACAAAACAACACTCAGTATGAATATGCATGACGCATGATGAATCTTATTATGCCCTCAGGTGCCATATCACCCCATAACAACAGGTCAGAAAACGAGACCAGAACGTGATGATAATGGGAGCGTGGGTGCACATACTTATACAAACAGATAAATCAAACCCATCCTGACCTCTCATAGCGAAGCTGCACCTGAATTTAGTGCATTCAAATCCGTCACTATTCATTGCGAATTCCTGACATGCATGAGTTGTGTTTTCAGCATGTTAAATGAGCTCAGTGACCCGATACCCTTGTCAAATCATCAGTGGGGGCAAAACAAGACCCTCATAGGGCTGCAGTGAACAAAAAATGAGGCATGTGAGGTCTTATATCAAGGGTTTTATCTCATCAAAAATTACAGGCAGTGCCATGAGAGTGTAACTCTCTCATCCTGTAAACGGGTCAGTCCAAAACAGGTAATGTGAACTGAAACTGGCAACTCCATTAACTAGATTTAATTAGCCTTTACCCTGAAGAAACTGCTTCCAATTAGAAATGAATATCACTGCATGTAAACTCCAGCTGTGAACACATTTCTTGTGTTGAACTGGATGAGCAATCTTTGAAATTTTGCTCAGTCTACTTATTAAGTATTTATAAAAATGTGTCCAATAGTTTAGTCTTTTCATGCTTTTTGTCAAGACTTTCAATCTTTTGAAGCTTCATTGGTGTTTAAGGAATGTTTCAGGTTCAAAAACGTTTGCTAAATACTTTCGGCTAGTGCAATAGGTGGCAAAAATGAAAATGATGTTTACAGTAATGAACTTACAGTGGTCTGCTGGTAGGAGTGCATTACACTAGACAAAATAATTAAGACTCATAGACCATTTCGATGTGGTAATGCCATTGGCCCATGAATATTTCCTGCTTGCTGTCAAACTATTCCATGTCTGTAACAAGTGTTGATTCAATCATAACTTGGTGTTATAACAGCTATCGTAACATTATTTATCAATATGTGGATCTTTTTGGACTCTCAGAAGCTCTGGAAATGTAAAATGTAAAATAGGAAATAGGTCAGGACTGTTGTTATTGTTTACATCCCTCAAAATGGTCTATTGTATAGTTAGTATACCTTAAAGATCCCGTGAAGTGCTTTGAAATGTGCATCTTTATTCGATGTCTGATGTAATCTCAAACTAAACATGAAGAGAGGGTGGGATTTAGTGTAGCCCTTCCCTTTTTTATAAAACAGCAATAGTGTTTTGCTTTATCACTGCTCTGCCAGTGAGAGTGGTTCATCAAACGTGAAGCATCTTGAAGGGGGTGGGGCATGTTAGATACTAGAGAGCAAGTTATTGGTCACGAGGTGATGTGAAAAAATCCATTTAGGCGGAAATGACAAACTACAAGCCTTTAAATTTTTATATCAGTTTTAAATATTCTAAGCACAATGTTGTCACTGTTTTGGAGCACTCTAGATTATAGATATCTTAAAAACTAAGTATATTGATACTAACATCTAAAAAAACTTTAATTTCAGGGGACCATTCATTCATTCATATTCTTTTCGGCTTAGTCCCTTTATTAATTCGGGGTCGCCACAGCAGAATGAACCGCCAACTTATCCAGCATTTGTTTTACGCAGCGGATGCCCTTCCAGCTGCAACCCATCTCTGGGAAACATCCGTACACTCTCATTCACACGGACAATTTAGCCTTACCCAATTCACCTATACCACATGTCTTTGGACTTGTGGGGGAAACCGGAGCACCCGGAGGAAACCCACGCAACCACGGGGAGAACATGCAAACTCCACACAGAAATGCCAACTGACCCAGCCGAGGCTCAAACCAGCGACCTTCTTGCTGTGAGGCGGACGTGCTACTCACTACGCCACCGTGGTGCCATTTCAGGGGACCTTTAAATAAAAATTCTCAGTTTGTTCAAATCCTCAATTTGTTTAAAACCCATAAGACAATCAAATATACCACAGAAGATATTTTAATGAAAGTTGAGAGATTTCTAAACCTATATTTAAACTGCTCACACAAAAATTTCAAGCTTCCAATTATTCAGTTAATGAAATCCATGTTACTACAATTCCAAATCCTAAAGCAATGCAAATAATTTGTGCATACAAAAAATAACTTTTATGTACAAAACTATAGCAAGGAAGTCTTCACTGACTAATTATCACATGCTACAAAAGAACCTCAACGCATATGTGTTGTGTTTATGTGAACTGTAAAAACAGACATAATCAAATTTCTTTCTTTAGGCACTCAAATCCTAAATACACACTTGTGCACTATTTTAAACATCAATAAAGGAACAAAATCAACTTGAACTGTAAGAAATGAAGCTCTACTTCTGTGTGAATAAAACACTGAACTGATGCACTTTTCACAGCAGATTTGACATAAGTCTTGAATATTTGTTTAAATGCTGCATAAACAAAAGTCTTATGGGTTTAGAATGATGACATTATTCTTTAGCAATGAATGACAACATTTTAATTTTGGGGCAAGCTATTTCTTAAATATGACCATAATATGACCATCCTTCAATATAAAAGCATTACTGCAAACACATTTTTGTTTTCATCAACTGAGAAACGCACTGAAGTTATTGTCAGAGCTGATCACAGCGTGTCACAGATATTTTGTACTTGGATTATTTTGAACCCAGAACATTCCTTTAAATAACCGTCAGGATTAACCACGATCTCATTTCATACTACAGTGAGGCATCAGTGATCCGCTGTTTTCCACTCACACCAATGCTCAATTTCACACGTGCATGACTGCGAAGGTACAAAAACACACACATACGCGCATCCGCCTCCCATTTCTGAAGTCTCGCGCAGAAGATCCTCTGTTTGTCAATAGTACAAAAAGTGCTAAACATGCCACCCCAGACGGGCTGCGGCAGCGTGGTGGATATATGGCCCTAAGTTCCTCTTTAGTTTGCCAGAAAATTACCCTGCTTTGATACTGAAAAATGCAGTACAGTTCAAAGGCGCCTGGAGTGTTGCGTGTGCCTGTCTGTGTAGTTTTGCACATCTATACATGTCATTATTCGCTCTATTAATAAATATATTTATTAATACAGTGCTATAGTAAATATATATGTATATAGGTTGGATTAATTATTATGTATTTTTTGCTTGTCTTACATCTCCAGTCCATAACTCTTCTGCCTAGAGATGTGGACCGTTGTTCAAGCTCCAGTAGATTGTCTCCAATATTCAAAGTATAAAGCTGATGCGTCCTCTGAGGGAAAGTCTGTGAGTATTTGTCAGAGACAAACACGTCAGCTTGACGTCAGAGTATGCGTGTGTGTATGTGTGTGTTTGCAGAGCTTACACTTTGGAAAGTCCAGCATGTGAGGATCTGTGTAGCTGTTCATTTGTGTGTGTATTTGTCAGACGGTCTCTTTCAAACAGAGGGCTTCCACAGCGTTGCTGGGACCCTGCGACACCCCTCCGATGAGGAAGAGCATGTTGGGGGTCTGAATGGAGGCACAGGAGCAGCGAGGACTGGGTAAAGGGGCCACGGGTTCCCATCTCCTCTTCATCTGATTATAACACTCCACCGATGCCAGCGGGGAGGGCTGGTTACCTGATAGAACACGAAACAACAGTAAATCATTGCTAGAAATGTATAAAATCCACAAATATGTGCTGAAGTTATCAAAATGTCGAAGACAGTGAGTTAGTAATGATGCAAGGGTTAAATACGATATATGGTTAAATACTGTAATAAGTTACATATAATAGACGTCTATAACTATAATTGAAGAGTTCAGATGCAAAACCCTCTAAAATCAGGGGTGGGTAAACTCGTTCCGGGAGGGCCAGTGTCCTGCACAGTTTAGCTCCAACGCTAATCAAACACACCTGAACATGCTAATCAAGATCACTAGAAATCTGTGGCTGTTTCTCAATTCCAAGAACGCAGAGAACGGACTTGTGTTCTTGTGGAGAGCGGTCTTCCCAGGTCACATCGGGAGAACGAACTCGGGAGAGCGCGAGGACAGAGAACGCGTCCTGTGAGGAATGAGATGCTGCGTTCTTCCTCATGGTCACATGACCCTCACGCATCTTTAACCGAAAATTATTTAAACATTACAGCATTCCTACAACGATTTATTGTTTTCCCCCATTTCACAATATGTACTCTGCATAAAGAATTAACAAATATACGCAGCACAACACAAATAAAACAGATTTTAATACGAATTTCAATAAACGCTCTTAATGTGTTTATGCCTTCATTAAGATTTTCATGCTAAAGTTTACTGTCACCGGTTCATTTAGGGAAACTCCTGAGATAAATATTTATATCTCTGAACTTTAATAATAAATCTATACAAAATGCTGCGCTTCCCACCTCCAGTCGCAATGAATTCCGGGACTCTCAGAGCAAGTTCGCTGCTCAAGTCTGCATCGGTGTGTCCTCGATACCAAGAACACATCCGGGAGCTTTCATGCGTCCTCCATTCTTGCGGTGTTGAGTTTTGGAACTGAACTTTGGCAGCTGATGATGACGTTACACGAGAACACGAGGACGCAAGACCGCTGAAGAACGCATATTGAGAAACAGCCTATAAGTAGGTGTGTTTGATTGAGAGTCGGAGCTAAACTCTGTAGGACATTGGCTCTCCAGGACCAAGTTTGCCCACCCCTGCTCTTAATCCATTAGACCCCTTTTTGTAAATCAGGCTCATCTGATTAGGTAAGTTTTATTTTCTATGTAATGATAAGGTTATTAGCTAATAAATTAAAAAAAACATTTTTTTTCTTCAAAATATTAAACTTTATAGACATTTCTTTGGTTTTTAAGAAAGTAGATTTTCTGTTGTGTCAAAACCAGCTAAATCCACACATTCTTTTTTTGCAAAAACCTTTAAATCCATCTATTGGGACAGGACAGTGTAATTAGCTGAAAAATCACTAAAGATGCTATTAGAAATGAAAAATTATTTTACCAAGCACAAAACACATTACACAAATCACCTAACATTAAGAATACATAAATCTGTCAAGTAAGTGGCGGTTCATTCTGCTGTGGTAACCCCTGATAAATTAGGGACTAAGACTGAGGAAAATGAATGAATGAATCAAATCTGTCAAGTAAGTGCAGTAATCAATAACATTAAAAGTGACATTAATAAAATCTTAATCTGTTGTCATTTCTGATATTTGGGATTTAGATGTAAACATTTTTTTACTTTTTAGACGCAAACATTACAAACTAAGCTTCTTAGATTCAAATAATGTAGTGTAAAACATTGTGAAACATCAATATCTGTGCATTGGCCATTAATATAAAAAGCTTATCAGATGTGTAGGTAGTATGAAGTAATATAAATAATGTATAGTTTTATACATAATATATATCTTTTGAAAAAAATAGCTTACATTAACAAATAAAACACAAGGTATTCCTAAAGGACAAATATAGGACGTCTCTCAAACAATTTTAGAAGCTGTCATTCATTCATTCTCAAAATACTCAAGGTCTTGGTCTCTTTTTCATCTCTTGTTTATCCTCATTGCATCCATGTGGGATAAAAGAACGGCATCTTAACTTCGTCTTTCTTGAAACCGAGTTGCTGTTTAATATACAGTAAATCGGACTCATTCAAAGTAGCGTCACTGCACAAAAACCGTTATGAATGCATGCTACATTTCCAACTGTACAGTGTGTTTTCTTTTTCGTATAATGCACAGAGTTTTAAGGTAAGGGAGGTTTTCATTTGTCATTCAGTGACAGTCGGACAGGCTCATGCACATCAAACTCCATCTTTTAAAATCTACTTCTGAATCAGAACAAAACACTCTCCTCATGAAGCCGATGTATCAGCGTGCTGCTACATTAAAAGCATATGATTCAATTCGCGCCTTCTGATTGGTTCTCGAGACATAGCGGCTTTTGCTGTCAAAGGCATGTGGTGTTTAGAGGCTTTTGCCAACAAATCGTTATTTCTGAATGTGCTGATGCTGCGATTTAGATGATTTGAAGCAAAAATATTTGTTGAACATGTACTACGTGCCTAAAGCTTTTGATCAATATCATTAGCTCATTTTAGCGGAAGTGGTGTGTAGCGGCTTTTGCATCTGAACTCTTCAATTTTAAAGATGGTATAATTAAATATAAAATAATTGATAAATGGAGCCAAAACATAATTTAGGATGCTGGTTATATCTTGAGTGTGCATTGTTTTCCAATTATTCAATGACCAGCCGTGAGTTATTCTGATTATACCAGCAGCTAGCTCTCTGCAACTCTCACATGAGAGTTATATATAGCGTCTACTGAAAGTAAGCAGGGCGGCACCCGGTCAGTAGCTGGATGGGGGACCACATGGGAAAGCTAGGTTGCTGCCGGAAGTGGTGTTAGTGAGGCTAGCAGGGGTTCTCAACAGTCTGTTTGTGTCCTTATGCCCCAGTATATTGGTGCACTGCTCAGTGAGCGTCGTCTTTCGGATGAGACGTTAAACCAAGGTCATAACTCTCTGTGGTTGTTAAAAATCCCAGGATGTCTTTTGAGAAAACGTAGGGGTTCAACCCTGACCAAACTTGCCTTCTGGCTTCCTAACCATCCGCATCACTCTGTTTCCTCTCCACCAACTAGCTGGTGTGCGTTCGGGTGCAAAATGGCTGCCGGATGTTGCACTCTGGTGGTGGATGAGGAGATTCCCCCAAAAATGTTTAAAGTGCTTTGAGTGTCCAGAAAAGCACTTTATAAATGTAAGGAATTCTTATTATTAGCTACCACATCTCAGGACATTGTTCAGATGTTCTATTTCAAGACTTTTGGCAGGTTTTTAGTAACAGTGTAATATATTTTTGTAGTATCTTTATCATTTCATATTGAGACAATGTATTTTTTGCAGCCATACCCATAAGAATTCTCATCCTGCAGATTTTTGTCCTATCAGATGCTGTCCACATTGAGTGTTTACCCTCTCACACTTATAACAAACAAGTTGCAAAAATAGCTCAAATTGTATAAAAAGATCTGAAAGTATGAGGAACCCCTTATAAATTTCCTATTTAAACATATTGTTTCGCAAAGCAGGTTTAAAAAGTAAAACAAAACCATTAAAATAAGTCCTTTTTGTTACTTAATGTGTCTTAACTGAAATAAAAATATGTAAATATATACATTTTAAACACAAAAAACTATTCTCCCAGACTACAAGCCGTTTCCGCATTCATTATTGCATATTTCAGCGTGATCAGCCAACATTTGCAGGCAGATCCAGAAACACAGCACATTACACTGCCTCTCCAGCCATTCATTCCACACAATAACCTCTCCACATTAGCATACCACATCTACACACACACACTGCGGATGTTTCTTGCAGATGAAGCACATGCCACCTGGTGGGTTTTGGGACTAAAGCAGGTTTGAACAGGTGGCACCATGCAGATTTCTCCAAATTATGTAACTCATGCAGATACTGTGGCTTATGCTTCAGGAAACATTTAGTCTGATGTTGCAAAATAAATAAATAAATAAATAAAAGCTAATAAAAGTTTCTGTGGTAACTGCTGAAGTCGGAGTGAACGGTGGAAATGATCTCATGTTCCCCAGGGTCAGTTCAACTTCCCCCCACTCCTCTGCCTTCAGAATTAAGACCTACATAACCACACAGTATCTACCACCACTGAGTTAGTCAAATTGAAGTGCAGATGATATGGCTGAGCTGGTGCGGCGACTATTGTTATCATTATTTCCTGGCAGAACAAACACTTGGGCGAATCCGCTGGCGGTAATCAGAAGTGTCATGTCGAGCTGTGCTCCAGCACTCGTGTGGAGAGACTCTGTGTGCTGCTACACATCCTCAGGCGCTCTTATGTTCACACTAATACATATTGGTTAAAGCAGATTTGAAGAAGCTGCTTTTGTAGAGGCTGGATTTATCTGTGCTGAATGAATTCACTGCAATTCTCATCTGCACCCCAGCATTTCTTAACAGAATGGAAAATCAGTATAGATACACATTCCATGGTTCTTTCTGATGGCAACTAAGAGTATATAAAGCTGAACTATCAACATACATTTTTAAATGCTAAAATAAGAGTTACATAATATATTACATATATATATTCATACTATATTACACATAATATATATTCATTTTCATTAGTGAAAAAAAACTAAAAGCAGTTTTTGTAATTATATTTATATAATTGAACTATTAAAGCTTTGATAAATGATGATAAATTACTCAGTTAAATTATTTGGAAAAAAGGTGAATTTAAGCTGAAAATGTTACATATTACTACTTATTACATATTATTGCTAGCATATTGTTGGTCACTAACACAAACAAATTAAAGAAATCCTACAGAAAATGTGCAAAGTGCACCAAGATCAGAGAACCTAAAGTATGTAGTGAGATTCTGTATGGTAAAATGCTCCCTAATCTCTTCCTGGGTTTCTCTTTCTCAGGCAATAAAGGAGATTCAGAGCTGTAATCAGGGCAAACTGAGGTTGCAAAAAGCATTGGAAAAAACAGTGCTTACAATTTTGACCAATATTTTGTCACACTTTATTTTGATGGTCCGTTTGTTGAATTTAAGTTACATTGCAACTAATTCTCATTAGATTATTAGTAGATTGTTAGGCTGGGGTTAGAGTTGGGGTTAGGGGTAGGGTTAGTGTAAGTTGACATGTACTTGCAAAGTTTCTTATAGTCAGTTAAATGTCTGTTGAATGTCAGTATCAACAGATATTACTAATACTCAAATGGACCATCGAAATAAAGTGTTACCCAATATTTGAAATATATGAAACTGTTTCGTTTCAAAGAATTTTCTAGTGATATTTTTAAATGAAAGATAAAAACTTGCAGATGTATTTTACCAGCTTTCTTCACTCATATTTATCAAGGATGCCAACAAATTAGACCACAACTGTCTATATTAAGAAAAACTACATTCTTTGTGGCCTAAAAAGGCAAACTTTCAAAGAAGTGTCTCCTTTAAGACACACATAGAACAAAATGACAAAACTGAAAATGGAAGGAAAAACTAAATATTAAATATATTAGCTATGAATATATTATCTCAGAAAATGTGTCATACTACAACTTTTGATTCCAAGTCAAGTACTGGTCCTGCCAACAAGCATGACACATTTAAAGTCACTGACGCGCTATTTGTACAGGAACAGTATTATCTGAGCACACTGTATGATTTACAAATTAACTCCCTCAAATCTGAATTTCATCTAGCGGGATTGCACAGGATAAGTGAAGCCTACAATTTAACTCTAAATTACTCTCCCAGATAGCATATCCAAGCATTCTATGATTTGGATAAATGGATAAAAGAAGAAAACAAATATTATAAACTGAACAAAGTTTCTTACTACTCGCTGATAATTTATACATTTCCCTCTAATCATTGTTTTTGCTCTTCTGATGGTAACTTCTGATGATTCAGCTTTCTCTTTCTGTAAACTGTATAGTTGGATATGAACCTGTACCCACAAAACTACCTAAGAACTTGAACATAGCCACCATTAACAATGAAAGATGGAAAAAGGTGCACAGGAAAATAAATTATAGATGACCCTGCCAAATCCTGGACAAATCATAGCTGATTCACACTGGATTAACGCTATCACAGGACCACAGTGTTTGGCATAATAGAGTATGTCATTTTCGGGGGAATATTTACTATACAGACTTTGGCGATTCGCACAGGATCAAGATCACAGATAACTTCTGCCATTATTACAAATAACTAGAGGTCATCAGATAATACTAATCCCATGCGAATAAGACTTTAAGTCAGCTTTCTTGAAACTTGAGCAAATCACATTAACTAAACTTGAGCATTGAGCTTCTGTTATGTGTTCGGCTAATCAGTTATTTGCATTAACAAGCAGCTCTATGGGTGTACCTAATAAAGTGGCCAGTAAGTAAATGACAAACAATGCATGTATGGTGCGGATCAAACCAAATGTTCCTAAATAACCCTGAAAAATACATTCATTCAGTCCTTTCTAAACACTGTATACTGTGGTAATACCTTAACTAATGAGCATAAATGGGAATAAATGAGTACATTTGAATGAGGCCACAGATGATTTAGGGACAAAGCATTTGAAGAGCAATTTCCTGAACATCATCTACAATATGGACCTAATAGGAGCCATTAATTCTGAAAAGACACAAAGAGCCTCAGGGAATGAAGCATCATCTCCTCTAGTTATGTGAGTGTGTGCATGTTTGTGCGCACATGTATGTCCATACGGCCTGAATATCCAACAACACCAGTTAGTAAAAAGAACAGAAGAAAAAGTGAAACTAAAAACGAAACCACTATGAATGAAGACATCAAAATAGCTCAAAAACAGTAGCAGATGAAAAGATGAACGACAGGAGCAGTAAGGTGTAAAAACACCTGCAACGAGACACTGCATGAAGGCGAACGAGGACGGAACCACAAGTGATGGAGGAAAGAGCAAGCAGGTGATGAAGGAAGAAGTTCAGCGCTCAAACGTGAACGTTCTCACACTTTATGAATAATAAAAGACGCTCACGCACGTACACAATTCTCCATCGACTCCTGTGATGCCTGAAATTCTGTCTATTTCTAGACATGGGAAAAGATGAAATAAAAATGTGCCATGTTTAATCTGCAACGCTCTGCCCTAAATATCTTTTTTTTTGGGAAGACGCAGGAATTTCTCGCCCACTCTTTGAGCTGACATTTATTGAAGAAATCTCTCTCTCTTTCCCTCTAGTAATGTAGCCACAGACAAACAGACCGGAAAAAGAAATAAGGCAGTCTGAGACTGATATTCAGAGCCTCCTCAATGGAGCGTAAAGTACAAAATGAACAAATGATTAGGTTTAAAGTCATGCCAGTCCAGGGAACAGGCTGTCATTGTTTTATATAAAGCTAAGCACGAGTCGATTGACTTTCCAATTAAAAAACAAGTTCTGCTTATGAATGAAACCATGGAACGTCAATCAAACATGCTGAAAGAGTCAATGTTGACTGCTTCCTAAGAGGAGGTCGGACGGCTCATAAAGTTGTTGAGAAGTGGCCTGTGATTGTTACACATGGACTGTGTGGTAGACTCTTGTTGCTAGGTGACATTAGCACACAGTACTTATTCATGGATGCACATAAAGACCTGACATAATGAATCCATTTGCTTGATATGGCATTTTATTATGAGGCCATTTCTGCTGCAGGTTGAACAGAAAAAACAAGTCATTTTGCTGCGCTTTGTGGATTTCTTTCCTTGGCTTTCGAAGCTGATTTGCATAATCTATTCATCATCGGCAGTTACTTACCGAGTCCTCCTGCAGCAATGACCCATCCACCGAGACAACCAGCTACAAAGTCTGCCCGCTTCTCTCTCATACGACAGCTTCGCGTGGACTTCAACCACACACCTGTTGAAAAACACAAGCCAAAGGTCAGAGGTTAGGGTCATTATTATTTTCTAAAAGCTAAACCATAAAACATTTAATTATAGTAATAATACATATATATATATATATATATATATATATATATATATATATATATATATATATATATATATATATACAGTGGAGATAAATTTTTTTGAAATGATCTTAACAGGGGTAAAAGAGCAGTAGTGAAGCACATTTCATTAGATAATGGTACATGTATTCATCCCGAACTATCACAGTAAAGGCATCAGTTTGGTTCATGTACTGTTATTAATGCCACTGTAAAAAAACTGCTGTAAAATTTACAGCATTACTGGCAATTTTGTTTGCCAGCAATACTGTAAAATTTACAGGGAAACTGTAAATTAACAATGCTGTAAAACTGCAGCACAGTTGTAATTATAAATTTACAGTGCATTTGTACATTTTGCCAGTAAACTGTAAACTTTAACAGTAATACTGTAAGAATTTACTTGTGCACTGTAAATTAATTATTACTATTGTGCTATAAAACTACAGCACAATTATAATTGTTAATTTAGGGTGCAGTTGTAAATTTTGCCAATAAAACTGTAAAAATTGGCTGTGATATTGTAAAATTTACAAGCGCACTGTGAATTAATAATTATAATTGTGCTGTAAGACTTGCTGGTAATTGTGCTGTAAGTATTGCTGGCAACCAAAATGGCAAGAAATACTGTAAATTTTACATCAATTTTTACAGTGTGGTGTTAATCTGAACCTGGTGGTAATTCGAATAATTATCTGTCAATCCTATTTAATTGGCAGCCTATATCTTTGCAGTTTCCACTGACTTTTCAAAGTGGAAAGCCATTCTTTAGTGGCTGAAACTCTCCGTAACAGCAGCAGGTTGTCCCGATGAAAGCCAGAGATGAGTCTTTCAGCCAGAGCAAGAGAAGATGTTCATTTCAAAAGTGTGACTTCTAAAATGTTACATCTTTACAATGTCACTAACCTATTCAAGTCCACCAAAAAGGCTGCAAGCAAGACAAAGACACTGAAAAAAAATTATTCAAAGATGATTCCTTGGATTTATAATTTTTTCTAGGACTTTACAGTTTATTATTTATTATTATTATTTAATACTTAATTCAAACAAACAATTAGGTTGAACATTACTAAATTTAATTTGTTTGTTTAAATTCAACCCATATAAATAGCTTGCCACGATTTTGCAGAAATATTTTTTTTTCAGTGCACAAGCGAGGACAGGATGATGCAGAGAATCTTTTAATGGTAATCAAATATGTAATCATTTTCAATATTAAAAGAAAAATTGTACTCAATTGGCGTTACCATGATATCAATCGGCTCCAATGTGATCAAACTTAGCTTTTAAGTCGCACTGTGGCTAAAAAAAGCATCTCTGGTGGGTGATTTTAAATCGTAAATTTCAGAAGATCCTGTGCAACCCGAATAACATCGCTCCAGGAATTAAAGACCTCCTTGGGGTTTTAACAGATCAATATGAAACTCCAGCATATGTCTCTGAATCACTTCAATTTGTCCAGATGGAGAAAGTAGCTTGTGGCCATTTGTCAGCATGTGGGAACTGGCCAAAGCTGACAGGGAAACCATCATGTACTGTAATGACTGCAATAAAACAAAACAAGCACTGAAAGTCAAAGTCAGATATTCATTCTCTACAGGAGGTTTGATGCACAATGTCAGCGATGAGCAAACAACTGAGAAGGACGTATCATATCTGTCTCTATTTTTGATGCCCTAACATGCCAAGAGTGCGCAGTCTCTGCAAAGCTGTCTCCCTGCATGACACCATCTGCCTGGGAGAAAAATGTATGCCCTCGCTAATCTCAGACGTTCCCATAAACGTCATCTTCACTCACTCTTTTGACTCTTCTGATTTTTCTTGGAGGGTACTTTAAAATCTGTTCACTCCATTTCCTTTCTCTGTTGTAACCTTCAGCCACCTGCCATCTCTTTCATCCATTGTGATTTTCAAGCTCTGCTTCGCCTTTCAATTCATCCTATATTTTCTCCTTTCTGTCCTCGCATAAAGGATTCCGGTGTGTTTGAAAAATCCTCACTTGCCCACTTCTGCCTATACTTATCAGACTTAATAGCCCTCTTGCTCAAGGTATCAAGGTGATGTGGTCCTCGTGAGGATGAGAAATGCTCAGTTATAACCCAACCTTGTCCTGACTGATGGCACAATCTGTGGAGCTGCTCTGACATCCGTCTGGCAATTGAATATCTTCCAGCGCTGTTCGACTTTGAGGATTTTAACACCTCGACAGGGTCATACGAAACAGAACTTTCTTCCTCTGTAGGCAAAAGTGTTTGAAATTGTGCTTGAAGTTTCAGAAGTCAAAAATGAAAAATGTTTGTTGATTTGGCTAATATGAGTGAATATAAGAGCTAATACACAGACAGACTGTTCATATACATATATATATGTTGATGAGTTTTGCTACAATTGATTCATTTAAACACACTTCATTCATTCACAATTCATTACTGGCTATAAATGGGGTTTAGGTGATATGTTTTTGCTACTTCAAATAAACATATTTTGCATTATTCTTGTTATCTTATGTTTTTTATAAAATAATAATAATAATAAAAAGCTAACATAAAATGTAATCAAATACATGACCAGTGATTGAGATGATACTTGGGGTATGCCACTAGCTAAACTGTCCGTCAGACAGGTTCAAAGGCAGAGCTGGTACAAAATTTGACAAAAGTTGACACCTCGTAGTTCTCTGTGCAGGAAAATCATTCAAGGGATAGATCAATCCAAATAATGAACTCTTTGTTTAAACATATTATTTGAGGGTGACCACCATGTTAGCCTGTGCTGCAGTGAAGAAATTAGAGCTGCTGGATATACAACATGTTAATCCATCAACTTCTTCCAAAATACAGTGGATGTTAAACTGGACAGTGAATAGTGTTGACCTTCTAGTTTAACAAACAGTGTGTATCTGATGTGAAAAAGCATGTTTTTACAGCATGTATATTACAAACCATAAATAGTATGTGTGTATATAATATAATATATACTGGGGTGACACGATGGCTCAGGGGTTAGCACTGTGGCCTCACAGCAAGAAGGTCGCTGGTCCGAGTCCTGGCTAGGTAAGTTGACATTTCTCTGTGGAGTTTGCATGTTCTCCCCGTGTTCACGTGGGTTTCATCCAGGCACTCCGGTTTCCCCCACAGTCCAAAGACAGGTGGTACAGGTGAGCTGAATAAACTAAATTGGCCATAGTCTATGTGTGTGAATGAGTGTGTATGGGTGTTTCTAAGTATTGGGTTGCAGCAGTGTAAAGCATATGCTGGATAAGTTGGTGGTTCATTCTGCTGTGGCGACCCCTGATGAATAAAGGGACTAAGCCGAAGGAAAATGAATGATTGAATGTATGATTGAATGAAGTCTGAAACTTTAAACAAATGTTATTTGTTTTTAAATACTGATACATTTTACTTGATAACAAGTTCTTGGTCCATCTTTTTTTTGTTCAGGACAAGTCATTGCAGGAACAGATTTCATTTTGAATTATTTTGATATTCGTAGATATTTGAAAAAGAACACTGATGAAAATTATTATCTGCAATGGTAGAATAAACATAAATATTTATCAGAAGCTCCATTCCCTGCAATGAGTCTTGTGACAAATCTGAATGAATAAAGCAGTTAACTGATAAAGTTGAAATCATTTCAATTTTGAGATGGCCAGCCCAGAGTCCTGACCTAAACCTGACCGAAAATCTCTTTAATCACTTGTTGACACAATTTTGGATTTGGATTAGAAACCCACTATAGTCAGCAAACTGTGGAAAAGACTGATCATGATCACAGCAGAGCAGTGTAATGGGTAGCATGTTCGCCTCACTGCAAGAAGGTTGCTGGTTCGACCCCCGGCTGGGTCATTTGCAATTTCTGTGAGGGGTTTGCATGTTCTCCCTGTGGTCGTGAGGGTTTCCTCTGGGTGCTCCGGTTTCCCCCACAAGTCCAAAGACATGTGGTGAATTGGGTATGCAAAAATTGTCTGTAGTGTGTGAGTGTGAATGAGTGTGTATGGATGTTTCCCTAAGATGGGTTGCAGCTGGGAGGGCATCTGCTGCGTAAAACATACGGCCCCTAATTAATAAAGGGAATAAGCAGAAAAGACAAAGAATGAATGAATGAACATTTTACTCAAAACACATACATAATGGCAGGTCTTCCTTCTTTTCAAGAGCAAAATAATTTAATTGAATACTTTATAAAATGGAGCAGCAGGACCCAGACAAATAGGCTGAAGACAACAGGGATTCAAAAATTAATAATACATTTGCCTCCTGCTGGCTGTCAAAAAAAGTCAAAATCAAAAAGTGTGAGAAAGACATCGTTGTCTTGAATTGTCTCTTCTGATAATGAAGCTTCACATTTAAGCACATCCTTTAAAACAAAACTGACATGCTGTGAAATACTGAGAAAGATAGCGAAAGATCAAAGATGCAGGAACGAGCTTTCTCAAACTGTCTGCCTGTTTTTGCCTTCACAAATATACAGCGAGGCAAAGCTTGATGGTAGTTAATGAAGCGTGGCAGCCCTAGCTTGACCGGTCAAACTGTTTTTAGAAGAGAGAGAGAGCCATTCACCAGCTCACTATGTACAGGTAAGCTGATTGTATGAGATTAAAGCCCACTGAAGGGAGGAACGGAGAACAGTGCAGAGAAGAAAAGATTTGGATGGAGGGAAGAAAAGAGAAATGGTTATCCTGGAACAATTTCCACCTCCCACTGGCCCTTGTGAAACCATGAGATAAATTGGTTGAAATTGCCAGTGACTCCACACTGACAGGATTCTGAGTGTTCGTCTCTCTCTCTCTCTCTCTCTCTCTCTCTCTCTCTCTCTCTCTCTCTGTCTCTCTGTGTGTGTGTACGCAATGAAAATGGAGATAAATTAGGGTCAGAGGTCACAGATAACACTCTGAAGCTCTACATTACACACTAATGCTCAAATCTAATGGTTCATGTAGGGTGAGTGTGTGTGTGTACAGTGATGATAGCGTCTATGATCTCCTCTGCTGATCACATTTTATTCTCAGATTCATCCAAGTTCATATGAGACTATTAAGACAGCAGGCAAAGAGAACATTCCAGGCCTGAAGCTCTTTAAGGCTAAACGGTCAAATGGACAATTGAAAGTAAAGATCTGAATAAACATAATTTACACGTTTACAAGTCTGTTGTAAAAATATGGCAAAGCAGTGTGAACCTACATTTGATCTATGGCAAAAACATTTAAAATAGTTAAAGAAGTGAATAAAGAAAGAAATAAAGAAATAACCACATAGGCTCGTTCTGAAAACGTAGCCCTATATAGATTTCTGGAGATCGCGACTTATGTAGCCAGAGGAACGTATGGCTGCATTTCATGTTTAAAACGAACGCTACGGGGAGTATGATGCTGTTCCTTTTTGGATTTACCAGGTGAAAAGCTTACCTCCGTATGGATGGCTTTTCCACTGTTACCAGTTTGCTCAGTAGCTTGTCGCGTACGCCAGCAAACTTGAGACGCAGTAGAGATGACCGTGACGATGGGGTTCGATTCTGGTGAAGAACGGTTCCAGAAAGCAGGTAAAAAAAAATATAAACAAAAAAAATTAACAAACAAGAAAATAACAGGGTGACTATGTGGTAAAATCTGAAAATGTGGTAAAAATAAGGCTGCCGTGAGTGCTTTTCTTTTTGTGAATTGCTGGTCAATCTGTGTTGGGTTTAGGAAAGGGGGTGGTTAGAGGGATCAGTCAGTTGGTCAGTCAGTCGGTCAGTCAGTGAGTCAGTTGATAG
Source organism: Danio albolineatus (assembly GCA_903798035.1). NCBI lineage: Eukaryota > Metazoa > Chordata > Actinopteri > Cypriniformes > Danionidae > Danio > Danio albolineatus. Next base: position 967,267 of record CAIGQQ010039592.1, on the reverse strand, counting down.
CGGTCTCTGGTGGATTTATGCAGAAGAGACCTCATGAAATTATGCAGAAGAGACTCATGAAATTCAATGAAGCTCTCAAAACATTTAAACAGCGGCCTCTGATGGTAAAGACAAAAACTGCAAAAAAAACAAAAAAACAAAACGTAGCTCTTGGGATGTATTTGGCGCTCTCCAGAAATGAATATAAGGGTACGTAGTTGGAATGAGCCTGGGTTGGAAAATAAAGCATATACTTTCATGAACACGTTTTAGAACAAACTTCAAAAGTACACTTTGTAATGATGGACAATGCAATATTTACTGAAATTTTTACGTAAATAATATTTTTTTGTGCTTAAATGTTTAATGTATTGACTAACAAACTAAACTTAACTTTATTTAATTTAAACTACAGTGTTATTTGAGATCACAATTACAGTTAATATATTTGAAACGTATAAAATTGCAACTTCATTACAATTTGTGATTACAAAAATATTTGTGTGTGTATATGTATATATACACACTGTCACATTCCCAGCCCGTCACTCTCCTTCCAATTCACCTAGACC